>JANAVB010018199.1:23718659-23823659 GCA_029216955.1 Iris pallida | reverse complement strand
GAAGCCCTTCCATGTATTAACTAATAGATTAGTGTAGGGGGCTTTTTGACCTTTCCTAATAGGACAAAACCCACCATTATGGCTGGCCACTTTTGGCATGGATAGGCACAAGTCACTTTGTTATTTTCCCTTTCATTTCTCTCTCTTGTTCTTCCCCATTTTTTTAAGAGCTTTCCCTAATCAAACCATCACCAAATCCTTCCATTTCTCCACCAAATCTTCTTCCTTCCCTCTCCATTCAATCCAAGGAAGGAGCTCCTCAAGTTTGGAAGGATTCGGAGCTCGTTCGTGTCCTTTTGGAATCTCTACGTGTCGGTGTCGAGTCGGGAAGCTTTTCCCCTTGAAACTCTCTTCCGGAAGGTATAATATCTCCTCTAATCCATCCCAACATGCATATAGGATTATTTTGAACCCGTAGGAATGACCCCCATGGTTATATCTCCATTTATGTCCATTTCGTGTCCATTTGGAGGTCATAGGAGTGTCCTTGTGTGTAGGATCGTGTCCTAGTGGAAAAATTCCTATTTGGACACATGTAGATTTATTTGTACATTGATTTGATGTGGTTCTAATATTTATTCCAGATTTTATATTGTTTAGAGAAGGTATTTTCAATGTATCATATTGTATCATATTAGTTATATATGTATATGTATATATATGGATATATATATGTATTACTATATATATATATATATATATATATATATATATATATATATATATATATATATATATATATATATATATATATATTGGGGCTTATATATATGGATATATATTATGGTAGGGTGTGTGATTTTGTGTTGGTATGGGGGCATGGAGGGGTCGGCCAAGTTAGCCATGAGTGTGTGTGTTTGTGTGTAGTTTAGATAGGGATTAGAGTGTGTGTAGGTGAGGTGTTTGAGAGTGGGTGTTAGAGAGATGTGGAGGAGTATTTGTGATGTGTTAGGGAGGAGAAAACCACCCATTTTGCTGCTACAAACAGCAGCTATATGGCTGTCCTTTTCACCCACAAATCAGCCCATGAATTGCCCAACTTTCAACCATTTGCAAGCCTTCAATGGCTGTCCATTTTGGCCACTTGTTGGCTGTCTTAAACACTCTATATGGCTGTCCTAAAACCCTGAAAACAGTCCACATTTCCTCCACAAATCAGTCCATAATTATACCCCTACTTGCTGTCCAAGAACACCCATGATTGTCCCTTTTTGACTGTCAAAAACAGCCCCACACTTTCCCCAAATTTCTGTCCAAAAAACCCCATGGTTGTCATTAACCACCCCAAAACAGTCCACATATTTCTCCCACATAGCAGTCCACTTTTCCCCTTCAAACAGTCCCTTATAACTCCCATTTCCTGCTGTCCAATACACCTTAAAACACCCCCACATTGCTGTCATTTAGTCCCCTATATAACCCCACAAAAATCAGTCCACTTTGCCTCACAATTCAGCCCCCACAAGTCTTCCAAATCAGTCCACATTTCCACTTAAATCAGTCCATATTTTGCCTTTGTGTGTGAGTGTGTTTGTGAGTTGTATGTGTGTGTGAGAGCCTACAATGAGTGTAGTTGAGTGAACCATAGTTAGCCTATGTGCAAACTAGTAGGAAAGCCTATAGGAAGCCTATGAGTGTGAGATATAGGAGGGTATTTTGTGAGGGTGTGGTGTGAGGATGAGTGTGAGAGCGTTGAGGGTAAATACATGATATGTTAAGATAGGTAATAGGGTAAATCAATACCACGTATCCTAACATAGCCTAGATACCTAGGATACCTATTTTCCTTGGTAGGTAAATATTAGATAGGTTGATATGTAGCTACTCTAAGGAGCCTAGGCTCTTGGGTATTTGCGAGGTTTTCTTGGGATTGGGCAAGGTATCGGGATTTACCTTGGTAGGATAAATGCTAGTTTTGCCTAGAAATAGGATATTTGTGTTAGAAGTCTAAGATAGAGTTAGAACTTGATTTTCGTGGTTGGTAATGATCAAATATGGTGCTCATAGACTAGTTTTGACGTCGGTTGACCTTTTTGACCAAAAGTCAACAAAAGTCAACCGAGAGTCAAACTTAGCCTTTAAGCGACCCGATTTGACCGAAACCAACCCAGAGTTGACCAGTTGACTGAAAGTCAACAGTTGGTCAACATTAGACTAGTTTGACCTAGGGTTGACCTAGAGTTGACCAGAGTTGACTTTTTGACCAAAAGTCAACTGTAAGTCAACATTTGATCCCGATTGACCTAGTTTGACTTGGATTGACTCCAGTGACCTGGTATGACCTAGTGTGAGCCAGTATGACCTAGTGTGACTCAGTCTGACCTAGATTGACCTAGTTTTGACTTAGACTTGCTTTTATGACTTGAATTAGCTTCATTTTTCAGTATTTAGCCCTGTTTGACTCATAGTATCTTATTTTAGGTCTGTGATCACTCTGAGCGTCTGTTCACCTTATCAGCTCAGGACCACAGGCGAGTACATTCACCGATAGTTTTCATTGTCTTGATATCTACTATATCCGATTCAGTTGTAGTGTTTTACTTGATTCCCGACACGACGGTTCACGGACTAGTATATGTCGGATCCTGTCATGAGATGTTATTCCTGGACTTTTTTGGTATATGGGTATATGATATTTCTGTGTTTCTGTACTTGTATATATTGATTGGGAGTGGGCTAGCCCCCTGCTATCGAACCTTGTGTCATGACGTGCCATGTCCGGATCCGTGATACTACTCGGGGATGGGGGAATTATTAGGGGTTATGTGATCAAAGCCTCCATGTAACTATATTTTGCTAGCGCCACCCTCACCTCACGTAGGGTGTAGCAGATACCTCATTGACAGTTATCCAGGTTGGATGGCATGACTCTCCGTTGAGGACACCGCGGATTGCCGGGCCAAGTGGATAACCTTCTCTTGCTTTCCTAGCCGATCACATATCGCTCTAATAGTTCAAATCACCTTTTACATTTATTAGCTTATCTTATATTTCCAGTTCAGCTTACTTTCTGTACTTCTCACCATGATATGATTTCCATTGCTCACATGCTTTACCTATTTCATACTGTACCATGATTATGAGACTAAGTTCTGTTTGAAAGAAGTGTTACAACCCCGGTCCTTGTTTGGTTCAAGGGTTATAACTCGGCTTTCAAATGGTTCCCAAGTCGCCGATATCTTTGTCTTGTATTTCATTATTACTGTCTCTATAGTATTTGTCAATTCATATGGAACTGCTGTTAGTGTTTGTACTTGCTTATTTTCCTGACAGGATACCGTTGACAAATTTTACAGATAACTCTGAGACTGACTGTCCGACCTACTATGGGGTTGAGTCTGATGGACTAGATTTAGACCGTGACTTATTGGTAGAGCCACTGGACTTTGCTCATCCTGAGTAGTTTAGTTAGTTAGGTTTGCCTGGCCTGTGAGCCAGCTAGTACTTTCAGACTTGTAGTATCTATATATATTTTTCTGAGACTCTGGATGTTTTGTGTGTAGCTCTGACTTGTGGATTTTGGACTCGTTTCCTGCTTTATCTATCATATTTCTTTTCCGTGCTATCTACCTTAGTTTGATATATGTGATTGAGACTGTATTGCTATATCACCTCCATTTGGAGTGTATATAACTGTACAGGTACATTTATCTATTTTAGACATAGTATTTACAGACCCTATATACAGCATTCTACCGCCGATACTGTGGCATAGGCTGGACGTAACCACGTGCCCGTGCCCCTCTTCAGGGTGCGGGTCGTGACACGTTTTTATGGTGGCCCATGCAGGTCAGTGTCGCAATTAGTGCGATCTCGTAATGGTGCTCGACTTAAAGTGCTAATCACGACCCTGCGACTAGGACGTAGGATCTAGGGTATGGTAGGAGTTACTCAATCATATTTTAGGAAAATTCTGATCTTTGATTACTATGACAACTCTTCTTGCATTTGAATTCAATTGTCCTCCTTTGATAATATCTTATCTTGTGCCATATTGATCTCTTGGGTTCAATTCATCTTCAGGATGACGGTGACTCGTTCTCAGGCAGTAGGGCCCAGTACACTTCCGGAGAGGTCAGATCCGGGAGGTCTTCCACCTCCGGCTACGGGAGCAGCAGTCGAGAGAGCAGCAGTCGAGAGAGCAGTAGCCTCAGTTCCTGCCCTTCAGGCAGAAGTAGCAGCGGTAGTTCCCGGAGGTCTTCCACCTTTAGCAGAGGGAGCTGCAGTTCAGGGAGCTGCCACCTCAGTCCCTGCCCTTCAGGCGGGAGCGGCATCGACGGTTTCAGGAGGTCTTCCACCTCCAGCAGCGAGACCGTCCATGGTCATCCCTGACATTCTTCCACCGCCGCCTCAGCTACCGACAGATACCCAGGGGATGATGGCCCTTCTACAGCAGATGTTGCAGACACAGAGAGCTCAGGTAGAGGCGCAGCACCGTCAGGCAGAGGTACTGAGACAGACTATGGAGAGCTCGCATCAGTTAGCTATGGCAGCAGTGGAAAGAGGTGCACAGACTACAGTACAGGAAGCACCAGTGCAGCAGCAGGGCCAGGGGATGCCCGGTACATACCTTGATTTCAGGAAGATGAGACTGCGAGAGTTCAAGGGTACCGAGGGTATCCTATACGCGGACGACTGGCTAGAGGACGTCCAACGGAGCTTGGAGTTGGCAGAGGTCCCGAGAGGTCTGTGGGTGACTTCTGCAGCGAGCCAGTTCTTTGACATAGTGCTGACTTGGTACCGCACGGATCCGCGTACGTCAGTGGAAGGTATATCTTGGGAGGACTTCAGGAAACTCTTTAAGGAGAAGTTCTACCCAGATGTAGCCTTGACAGCTCTGGAGGCACAGTTTGCTAGTCTGGTGTAAGGGAGCTCATCGGTCGACGAGTATGCAGCAGAGTTCTTCCGCTTGAGCAGTTTGCACCCAGTTTGGTTCAGGATGAGGGCAAGGACCGAAAGTTCAGTAGGGGTCTCATTCATGCAGTGCGCACTCGCACATCTGGGCGACGAGACACGACCTTTGAGTAGATCTTGATGGAGGCTCAGATTGCAGAGGAGGACTTCGGCCTCAAGCCGAAGGAGCAGTGACGTTCTGGGAGCCAGTTCGAGTGCAGGGCCAGCGACGCCCAAATTTCCAGCAGAGGCAGTTCCAGCAGCAGCAGCCTCAGTTGCAGTTTCAGCAGGCACCGACGCGTGCCCACATATCAGAGTCAGGGTCAGAGGCCAGCTACACATGTAACTTCTGCGGGAAGTCAGGGCACAGCAGAGAGGTTTGCAGGAAGAGTTGGGCGTCTGTTTATAATGTGGGGGCGCCCGATCACCAGCTGAAGGACTGTGTTTCCCGTACAGCCAGACAGGCAGGCCAGGACGGAATACAGCAGGCTAGAGGAGGCCAGCAGGGGCGTGCTTTCGCCATGACAGTTGAGCCCACTCAGGCAAGTAGCAGAGCAGTGTGCAGGTTCCGATCTTTCGATCTCATTTCCGCATTTGCTTCATTATATACTGTTTGAAATTCGATTCCATCTGTTCCTTGTCTGTTTGATGAAAATTTGTCCTTGAGATGTGACATTCTTCTGAGATAAGTCGTATGGGCTAGGTCGCCTCGATTATGAGATTTTAGAATCCTCTAGGGTCATGCTAGCAGGCAGAGTGAGGACATATAGTCAGACTATGGACGTATTTCTAGGGTGTGGAAATTTAAGGTTTTCGCTGCCAAGCTAGCGACAATGCGAAAATTTTAAATACTATGATTCTAGAGGTATGTATCGTAGTTGAGGACTCTGTGATTATCGTAGCCTTGCTCACTGGCATGACGGAGATTCTGAGTATCATGATTATTGGACAGACGCATACGATTATCGAATTGCATGAATTTTCTGTGTTTACTTTGTTTTAAGTTTTGGATGATTCTTTTTTAAGGTGGATAGACTTATATTTGAGAGTAATTTTAAATTTTATAATTTTTAGTCATTTAATTCATGCTTTGATTTTGAGATTTTAAATCATTTTAAATTTTAAACCATGACTTGTGATTTGTGATTTTACTATTGTTTGGTTTTAATTTCGAGGACAAAATTTTTTTTAAGGTGGATAAATTTGTCACTCCAAGTTTTCAGAAACAGGAGTATTTTCATTATTTTTTATTTTGAATATTTTTGAAATTTATTTATTTACTTATAATATTATTTTGGAATTATTTATTTATTTATTGTATTATTTTAGGGTTGTTTGAGTCGGGTTCGAATTTCAGCTCATTCCGACTTGTATCGGGGACCCGGGGTAGTGTTGACCTTAGCAGGCCCACACACTAGTTAGCCATGGCCCACATGTTAGATATTTTAGTTAGTGACTAGGCTAATTATTTTGGTTAGGATTAATTTGGATTAGTGGTTTTAGGAATGACTAAACTACCCCCGACTTAGAAGCCCTTCCATGTATTAACTAATAGATTAGTGTAGGGGGCTTTTTGACCCTTCCTAATAGGACAAAACCTACCATTATGGCTGGCCACTTTGGCATGGATAGGCACAAGTCACTTTGTTATTTCCCCTTTTTATTTCTCTCTCTTGTTCTTCCCCATCTTTTTTGAGAGCTTTCCCTAATCAAACCATCACCAAATCCTTCCATTTCTCCACCAAATCTTCTTCCTTCCCTCTCCATTCAATCCAAGGAAGGAGCTCCTCAAGTATGGGAGGATTCGGAGCTCGTTCGTGTCCTTTTGGAATCTCTACGTGTCGGTGTCGAGTCGGGAAGCTTTTCCCCTTGAAACTCTCTTCCGGAAGGTATAATCTCTCCTCTAATCCATTCCAACATACATATAGGATTATTTTGAACCCGTAGGAATGACCCCCATGGTTATATCTCCATTTGTGTCCATTTCGTGTCCATTTGGAGGTCATAGGAGTGTCCTTGTGTGTAGGATCGTGTTCTAGTGGGAAAATTCCTATTTGGACATATGTAGATTTATTTGTACATTGATTTGATGTGGTTCTAATATTTATTCCAGATTTTATATTATTTAGAGAAGGTATTTTCAATGTATCATATTGTATCATATTAGTTATATATGTATATGTATATATATGGATATATATATGTGTTACTCTATATATATATTTACTCTATATATATATATATATTTTTTTTTTTTATATATTTATTTTACATATATATATATATATATATATATATATATATATATATATATATATATATATATATATATATATATATATATATATAAAATATATATATATATAAAAATATATATATATATATATATATATATATATATATATATATATATATATATATATATATATATATATATATATTGGGGCTTATATATATGGATATATATTATGGTAGGGTGTGTGATTTTGTGTTGGTATGGGGGCATGGAGGGGTCGGCCAAGTGAGCCATGAGTGTGTGTGTTTGTGTGTAGTTTAGATAGGGATTAGAGTGTGTGTAGGTGAGGTGTTTGAGAGTGGGTGTTAGAGAGATGTGGAGGAGTATTTGTGATGTGTTAGGGAGGAGAAAACCACCCATTTTGCTACTACAAACAGCAGCTATATGGCTATCCTTTTCACCCACAAATCAGCCCATGAATTGCCCAACTTTCAACCATTTGCAAGCCTTCAATAGCTGTCCATTTTGGCCACTTGTTGGCTGTCTTAAACACTCTATATGGCTGTCCTAAAACCCTGAAAACAGTCCACATTTCCTCCACAAATCAGTCCATAATTATACCCCTACTTGCTGTCCAAGAACACCCATGATTATCCCTTTTTGACTGTCAAAAACTACCCCACACTTTCCCCAAATTTCTGTCCAAAAACCCCACAAGACAGCCCCTTACATCACCTATAAGTGGCTGCCCTTTTGAGCCACTTGCTGTCCACATTTTGGCCACTAAACAGCCCATAAATCCCCCCCATGGCTGTCATTAACCACCCCAAAACAGTCCACATATTTCCCCCACATAGCAGTCCACTTGTCCCCTTCAAACAGTCCCTTATAACTCCCATTTCCTGCTGTCCAATACACCTTAAACACCCCCACATTGCTGTCATTTAGTCCCCTATATAACCCCACAAAAATTAGTCCACTTTGCCTCACAATTCAGCCCCCACAAGTCTTCCAAATCAGTCCACATTTTCACTTAAATCAGTCCATATTTTGCCTTTGTGTGTGAGTGTGTTTGTGAGTTGTGTGTGTGTGTGTGAGAGCCTACAATGAGTGTAGTTGAGTGAACCATAGTTAGCCTATGTGCAAACTTGTAGGAAAGCCTATAGGAAGCCTATGAGTGTGAGATATAGGAGGATATTTTGTGAGGGTGTGGTGTGAGGATGAGTGTGAGAGTGTTGAGGGTAAATACATGATATGTTAAGATAGGTAATAGGGTAAATCAATACCACGTATCCTAACATAGCCTAGATACCTAGGATACCTATTTTTCTTGGTAGGTAAACCATAGATAGGTTGATATGTAGCTACCCTAAGGAGCCTAGGCTAGTATCTTGGGTATTTGCGAGGTTTCCTTGGGATTGGGCAAGGTATCGGAATTTACCTTGGTAGGGTAAATGCTAGTTTTGCCTAGAAATAGGATATTTATGTTAGAAGTCTAAGATAGAGTTAGAACTTGATTTCCGTGGTTGGTAATGATCAAATATGGTGCTCATAGACTAGTTTTGACGTCGGTTGACCTTTTTGACCAAAAGTCAACAAAAGTCAACCAAGAGTCAAACTTAGCCTTTAAGCGACCCGATTTGACCGAAACCAACCCAGAGTTGACCAGTTGACTGAAAGTCAATAGTTGGTCAACATTAGACTAGTTTGACCTAGGGTTGACCTAGAGTTGACCAGAGTTGACTTTTTGACCAAAAGTCAACTGTAAGTCAACATTTGACCCCGATTGACCTAGTTTGACTAGGATTGACTCCCAGTGACCTGGTATGACCTAGTATGAGCCAGTATAACCTAGTGTGACTCAATCTGACCTAGATTGACCTAGTTTTGACTTAGACTTGCTTTCATGACTTGAATTAGCTTCCTTTTTCAGTATTTAGCCATGTTTGACTCATAGTATCTTATTTTAGGTCTGTGATCACTCTGAGCGTCTGTTCACCTTATCAGCTCAGGACCACAGGCGAGTACATTCACCGATAGTTTTCATTGTCTTGATATCTACTATATCCGATTCAGTTGTAGTATTTTACTTGATTCCCGACATGACGGTTCACGGGCTAGTATATGTCGGATCCTGTCATGAGATGTTATTCCTGAACTTTCTTGGTATATGGATATGTGATATTTCTGTGTTTCTGTACTTGTATAGACATTGATTGGGAGTGGGCTAGCCCCCTGCTCTCGAACCTTGTGTCATGACGTGCCATGTCCGGATCCGTGATACTACTCGGGGATGGGGGAATTATTAGGGGTTATGTGATCAAAGCCTCCTTGTAACTATATTTTGCTAGTGCCACCCTCACCTCACGTAGGGTGTAGCAGATACCTCATTGACAGTTATCTAGGTTGGACGGCATGACTCTCCGTTGAGGACCGCGGATTGCCGGGCCAAGTGGATAACCTTCTCTTGCTTCCCTAGCCGATCACATATCGCTCTAATAGTTCAAATCACCTTTTACATTTATTAGCTTATCTTATATTTCCAGTTCAGCTTACTTTCTGTACTTCTCACCATGATATGATTTCCATTGCTCACATGCTCTACCTGTTTCATACTGTACCATGATTATGAGACTAAGTTCTATTTGAAAGAAGGGTTACAACCCCGGTCCTTGTTTGGTTCAAGGGTTGTAACTCGGCTTTCAAATGGTTCCCAAGTCGCCGATATCTTTGTCTTGTATTTCATTATTACTGTCTCTTCTAGTATTTGTCAATTCATATGGAACTGCTGTTGGTGTTTGCACTTGCTCATTTTCCTGACAGGATACCGTTGACAAATTTTATAGATGACTCTGAGACTGACTGTCCGACCTACGATGGGGTTGAGTCTGATGGACTAGATTTAGACCGTGGCTTATTGGTAAAGCCACTGGACTTTGCTCACCCTGAGTAGTTTAGTTAGTTAGGTTTGCCTGGCCTGCGAGCCAGCTAGTACTTTCAGACTTGTAGTATCTATATATATTTTTCTGAGACTCTGGATGTTTTGTGTGTAGCTCTGACTTGTGGATTTTGGACTCGTTTCATGCTTTATCTATCATATTTCCTTTCCGTGCTATCTACCTTAGTTTGATATATGTGATTGAGACTGTATTGCTATGTCACCTCCATTCGGAGTGTATATAACTGTACGGGTACATTTATCTGTTTTAGACATAGTATTTACAGACCCTATATACAGCGTTCTACCGCCGATACTGCGGCGTAGGCTGGACGTAACCACGTGCTCGTACCCCTCTTCAGGGTGCGGGTCGTGACATGAAGGCATAGGTAACTTTAGTTGTAAACTAAGATGTAATATATAGTCAATTATGACATTATTATTTAAGGAATCTATGACATATACACTAGTTTAGTAACTATTGCAAATACACATCTATAATGACTTAAGAATTAACATAGTTTGAATATGAGATCAATTTGACTTGGGTTGCAAGAACATAAAGTTATTATTAATACCCTTGAAAATTGGTATAATTTCTATATGACAATCTATACTTATCTAGGACTATATTAATTGGATCTTAGAATTTATTAACAGCCAAAATTTTCAGCTTTCTAGAAGTTGCTAATTGTAATATCTAAGTTACATTATAATGACCAATAATTTACAAATACTAGTTTGGTAATCTATTCATTTTTGAATAAATTCGAATTTGGATTTGATTTTTATTACTTTTCTAACAAATTGTGATTTCTAGACTTGAATAGCATTTATAGAGTGCAATTACAATTGTGATTTTTGTACTCGAATAGTATGAAAAAGGGCAATGGCACTACATGAAAAAAAAATGACTTTTTGAAACAATTTTTTGCAACAAAATTTGTTTTGTTGCAAAAATTATTTAATGCAACAACATTTATATATTTCTTCCAAAAGTTGGATTTGCAGCAACAAAAACTAAATTGTTCAAATATTTTGTCGTAAAATAGTTGGACGGTGGTAAATTTATTTGCAACAAAAAATATTTTTTTTACAATAAAACTGAATCATGACAAAAATTATTAATCTTTTTGACAATTTTTTTTATCATTGCAATAAGTTAATGAGCATATTTGATTTTCATTCCCAAAAGAATCCCCTAAAATCCATTTAGAAAAAGTCTCTACCCCACGAGAATTTTCATGAACAAATTCGTTAAAAGCCATCTGTTTATCCCTTTAATCCTAGACTATAAACTGCGCGCAATTTCTCCCCTAAAATTTCAGTTCCCTCATTTTTTTTCCAAAATCTCTCAATAAAAACGATCTGCCCTACCCTCTCTTACAAACTTTCTCTCTACCAAAACTTCTCTCTCCTTCCGCTCCACTCTTCTCTCTCTCTCCTCCTTTGCGCAGTCCTCTCTCTTGGCCCGGCTAAAGCCAGTACAAACAAATAAATAGCTTACTTGCTAAGGTAAGAAAGTTTCTACTTGAACTTAATTGCATATATACAATACTTACACGTGTTCCAGCATTGAGTTGTTCGACCGAAGGGGTCGGTGTACCCAGAAAATGCTACGGAGGGTTGCTCCGAGTCTCGCATATAATTGTAAAATTTATGGAGCTCGAAATACGAAGGTGACTCTACTGAAATCTTTAAGAAATTCAGGAGTTGACCAAGTTTTCCATATCCAGAAGATATCGTTTATACTAAACCATAAGTTCTAGGATACAACATTTTAATTAGTGACGGGCTCTCGAAAAACCTTAAATAAAAATATTTAGGGAACAAATAGTAAGAGTCTAGGATGCATAGGTCACAGACACAAAGAGTCACGCAAGTGAAACCCAATTCAAATTTTTGTATTTTCTGCTCTGTGCTAAATTGAAAATTTATTATATGAATTTGTAATCTCATACCTTATGTTACTCGAAGATTGGAAATGAGATATGTACTTGAATTCTGGAAATCAATACTGCATGCTTGAATTGGAATTCATACCTACTTGAATCCTGAAATTTTGATACAAAATACATACTTGCATCTTGGAAATCTAGACAATACATGTTCTAGCATATTGAGATTGAAATTAAAAAAAAAAAAGCAGAGCTAATACAGATAATAGTATAGGAATATTTGTAGTTTAGGTTAGTGCATTGGGTGAGAAAACAGCTGGATCACACCCGAAATCTCTGCAATATAATAACAACAAAAATTGATCAGTAGAGTTTTTCGCATCGTAAGGCCATACGATGCTGGGGGTGAGGCTTATTTCACCAAAAGAGATTCAGATTCCAGAAATTCTTGAATCAAAACAAGAATTTGAGAGTTTATAAGTTACAATTTTCTTTACTCACATGATGTGAGGCGCCGAATTCTAAGCGTCGTGCCATCGAGACACCACCTGATCCCTAGTCATAGGATTATTGTCGGAAAGAAGGATGAATGTGATCCAAATGTGTTCTTTAAATTGCATCATCATACAGGAAACTTGTTTGTGATTGTTGTAGTGACTTAGGTTGTGTTGATTGATTAAAGACTTAGTGATCACTAGAATATGACCTAGATAGAGAGTTATTTCAAGTTCATACTATAATATTTTCCAAGAATTTAAATAAATCAAATTTTATCTAAGAGTAAGAAATCCCCAACTATTTTCCATCATATCATATTTTTATTTTCTTATCGTTCTTGACCGAGGACTTGCATGTCGTTTTGACGACCTAGTGTTGTTCTTTAGGGGATGATGAAGCATCAGGAGAGACGTTGCCTTTGTACAACATAGATGAATTCGACAAATGATCGACGACGGTACAAGAATGCAGCAATAATATTTTATATCTGACAACATATGAAAAATAATTGTTTTGTTGTAATGATTGGTATAAATTGTACTTTTAGAAAATAGTTTATGTATAATAGTTATAGTTTGTGGAAAATGAAAATGTGTTTAGTATTGTCACGACCAGTCCCGAGTAATCGGGTACGAATCATGCTACGCCCGACCTACGCTAGTGTGAGCATCGGTAGTCAGCCGTCTAAACCTTATCATTCATCAAAAGATAAAAATGTATCGATCGCTCATTATAGCATCTAGAACGTATAAGCAAATCCTAGCCACACAAATCACCATAGAGTCCACTATCAGTGTTTTAGTACATCATACATTTGCTAACTCTTCCGGAGACAAATCCGGTAACCATATCCTCAAGGCAATAATAATACAACTGATACACTTGTCTCATACATCAAACACATCTAATC
Source organism: Iris pallida (assembly GCA_029216955.1). Lineage (NCBI taxonomy): Eukaryota > Viridiplantae > Streptophyta > Magnoliopsida > Asparagales > Iridaceae > Iris > Iris pallida. The sequence goes on along the minus strand of JANAVB010018199.1, from coordinate 23,810,286 downwards.
TTCTAGAATCTTCCATGAGTTGTCGTCCAATCCAATGTTGTCCACATCCTCTTGCCCTAGTATAATATGTCAACGATCGAGTCAGTAAAGGTGCAAAGTACAATGTAACTCAACCGTACTCAACAACATGATGCAATAATATATAAAATAGCAAGGCAAGTAAATAGCAAGTAAACTGGAAAAGTACCTAACATCATGTGCTAACTACGTGAAACATGTGTAATAGAACACCAATAAGCATGTGGGGGTTATCAAGTATAAGGTACATCATAGCCGATATGCTAGCAGTCAAACAAGTAAGAGTAAGGATATCGTAATCGATATGCTAGAAGTCACGCAAGTAATGGACGTAAGCCACATATAGTGCTAGCAGTCATGTAAATGTCGATAGGCCAAGGTAAACTACATGCTTCGTGAATGTTCTCCCTCCTGACACAAAACACGAGAAACAAGTAAACAAGTGATACGGTGTAAATCATGTCATGCAATACCTCTAAGTAAATTTGAGATACAAGTACTTGCGTTTTACCGGACGTTGGCAATTGTTCCTAGATTCAGGTAAAAAAGGTTAGAGAAATATCGATTAGAAAATATTCGAGAAAACTCCTAACTACTTTTATTTCTAATACTAGCTAATTAGCTAATATGTAGAGGGGAAATTAGGTTAGTGTGTGTGAGTAGATAGATTGATAACTGTACTTTTTTTTTGGAAAGCTAGAACATTATTGATGTATCAGGCGCAAAATGCCGAAGCCTATACAAGTAAGCGCGCCAAGCGCCAAAATAAAAGCAACTAAAGTAAAAAAGGCCAGGAGCCGGAACCGCTCACAAGGCCAGAACAAAAGTTAACCCAAATCTCTCCAGGTGTTGTTCGAGAGGTGATGGAAGCACCTGCCTGCTTTGGAAATCTGCCTGAGGACCTCCCTGTGCAGAGATTCGAGGTTGTATGACCGCCCTTCGTACCTGTATTTGTTTCTGTTCTTCCAAAGTACCCAGATGCCAGCGGCTGCGACGGACTGATGCCGATGGGAGTTTTCCCAAATGGCGAGAAGATCGATGATGCCCCCGGTCGGATAAGCTTGTCGGCATTTCCTGGAGAGGTAGGCCCAGATCTGCGAGAAAAGGTTCCTGGTGAGCAGGACGTGTTCAGTAGTTTCGGACCGGTAAGAAGTACAACAGTGGCAGCGCGAAGCCATGTTGAAGCCAATCGAGGTGATAGAGTCGTCGGTTGGAAGCTTTCGGCGCTGCGCTCTCCAAATGAGAACTGACCATTTGTTGGGGATACAACCCTGCCAGAAGGGTGCGATGAGTGGTGCCGGGGTGCCGACGCCTCTGCCCACAAACCTGGCGGATGCCAGCGAGAAGATTCCTTCAGACATGGGGGACCACCTGAGCAGGACGTGTTCAGCAGTTTCGGACCGGTAAGAAGTACAGCAGTGGCAGCGCGAAGCCATGCTGAAGCTAATCGAGGTGATAGAGTCGTCGGTTGGAAGCTTTCGGCGCTGCGCTCTACAAATGAGAACTGACCATTTGTTGGGGATGCAACCCTACCAGAAGGATGCGATGAGTAGTGCCGGGGTGCCGACGCCTCTGGCCACAAACCTAGCAGATGCTGGCGAGAAATTCCTCTAGACATGGGGGGACACATGAAAGTGTCCAGGCTGTCGTTGATCCTCACATCTGCAGCTGCTAGGCCGCTAGCTGCCTCAGGCCCCAGCCAGTCGTTCACCCTATCCCATCTCCAACCAGAGTTGCTGTCCCATAAGTCTCAGATAGTGCAGTTGGGGGGGGGGGAGTAGAGGTTGGCTGAAGGATGTCATCCCCGATCCACTGCTCGTGGCTCAACGACGAACTGCCATTACCGAGCTACAGGCTGATGAGGGGTTCTGCGAGGTTACGGCCATGGAGAATGTGCCTCCAAGTCGCGGAGGATCTAGAATTGGCGCCGGCCGTGGTGGGGTGTGAGTAGGGAAAATATCTGGCCTTCATGAATCGATTCCAAAGCGATACGCCCAAGCAAATATTCCACCATAGGTTCATGGAGTAGGCATCAACGATATGATGTAATCGACTAAAGCCCAACCCTCCCTCCAAGGTCAGCTTGGCCATCGTGTCCTAACTGATCCAGTGGTGTTTGTCCTTACCGTCACAGTGGCCCCAGAAGAAGTTGGAGAAGAGTGCCTCAAGCGAAGAGAGTACCTTCTTGGGGGGAGGGGAGCACACAGCCAGGGTGTAGATGGGAATGGACGAAAGGACGTGCTTGATAAGGATCATCTTCCCACCCGGAGATAGGGTAGCGTTATGCCAGCCCGCGATCTTTTTCCTGATTTTGCTCACCATGCCGTCGAAAATACTCGAGCTAGATTTCCTGTACACCAGCGGGCACCCCAATTAGTTGAAAGGCGGGTAAGCGGTGGAAAAGGAGGCCAGATTGGAGAGGGTAGCTGAGTGTGTCACGACCCGCACCTGCTTTTCGGACGCGAGCTCGTGAGCAAGTCAGCTACGTATCGAGCGAACTCCAGTTCGACTCGAATACGTAAACGCTGTCAAGGCTATGGTATACTGCCAAATCATGGCAATGTAATCTATATCTCAATCCTTAATAAGAATATGAAACATGAATGAACAATTATGGGTCATGGTCTGCAGCCTATTATCATATTGTTCGATTAGACTCCAAGAATGATATGAGTCTATAAAATAAGCAAAATATATCACGATACGAAAAATAAAGCACGAGATTATAATAAAGAAATATCACAAGCAAATACCTGTATCATGCATCGCAATCCTCTACCATCCCGCTCTACTAACTAATTCCATGCAATCACTAAACCTGAAGAGATCATTAGGTCATCAGGGAACATAGCAAGATACATAAAAATATGTCTATCTAGCAGTTTAATCATGCATGATAATATAAACAGAATATAACAAGAAACAACACTTAACATGGCAAGAGACTATGACCAAACGGCTAACAAGTGACTAACGACAAGTGTTTACTGATAGGTGACTATGAACTGGAATACACGAACAACTACACGTAACTGAACTGCTGGATGAACAAATGTACACGAGATCAATGGAATACCAAACCCTCGTCCCGAGTGGACTCGCAGGTTTGAACTAATCACAAACTCTCGTCCCGAGTGTGGACTCTCTGGTTAATTCACGGCAAGGCACCCTCGTCCCGAGTGTGGGCTCTCTGGTGCAAGTACTACATCCTCGTCCCGAGTGTGGACTCTCTGATGCAAGTAAACACGACAAACACTCTCGTCTAGAGTGTGGACTCTCTGGTGCAATTGGTCAACCCTCGTCCCGAGTGCGGACTCTCTGGTGCCAACGAACACGACAAACACCCTCGTCCCGAGTGTGGACTCTATGGTGCAATAGATCAAGACGAACACCCTCGTCCCGAGTGGACTCTCTGGTGCCAAGGAAACAATAACAAGGATTTAGCAGTTCAATTACACGTATTCGTTCTATGACACGAACCAGTCGAGGTACAAGTAACGACATGGAACAACTCAGTCAAGACCCAGGTAAGGACAACTCTAATATGAACTCATAAGGTGAACAAGCCTAGCATATCTACACTATCAAGTCATGAATATGATATACAGGCAAGTCAAAGAACTAGTGAACAAGGTATGAAGAACATATATAAATCAAGTCGACTAGAGAAATGATAATAACATATAAATCCATAGAACTAGAGTAACCAAATGATAACCAAATAATCACAGGAAAAACTATAAGCATTAAATTAAACAGTAGAGGGAGGCAAGGTATCTTGCCTGGATGTTACACGCGGATCCAACAAAATATAGTCAACTGCTAAGCCATAAAGTCCAAATCATCACAATGGTCTCCGAAAGCTGAAACGGACATTGCCAACATTTTCAGAATAGTCAAATTAGTTAGGATTGCCTGTCCTTAAGTCCAATTCTGAACACAGGGGCAAAACAGTAAATTTGGGTCAAAACGGTGTCCGTCGTTAGACCCGCTTTGCACCGAAAAGCGTGCCAGAGTCAATGGTCTCTAAAGTCGTCAATCTACATGTATACGGATTCGTTTTGATGATAAGAACCCAACGATATGTCCAGTTTTGGATTCCGGAGGACCGTGCACAAAATCGCCCGTTGAATCGGACCGTGGGGCCTGCAAAACGGCGATCTGATCAACTGTCTCAGAATCAGACCAAACTTGGCATACAGGACCAGAAAAACGATACAGTCCTGTTGGCGCAAGTTTCGTCTCGATCTGACGAACGTGCACAAACTAATTGAAAATTTTACACAGAGGCCGATACGGTAAATTTTGACGGATACGTATCAAATTCGTCGCGCACACGCAACCAATTTGAATTCCGTCAAAGTCCACACGTCCACGAACTCGATACGCACCTTTCGATGCTTTCAATTCGCGACCACGTCGCCCGGATTGGCGGGACGCGCGTCGTATCGAAGGATTTTTCTAGTTTTTAAAACAGATTTTTGGTAAACTTTGGGGTCCGATTTCTCGGCGCGTAGTCGATGAAATCGACTTTTGCGAATTGGGTTGTAGAGCCCTACATGTTGTCTATAACTGCCTTTAATTAGTTTTTTTTTAAATTCCTAACATACAGATCATAAAACGACTTCAAAGTTGGGCCTTTGTGACGAGTTCCTATCCTGTTTTTGGACAGGTTTTCAACGATTTTTCGGTCGATATTCTGGCCGATCTAGCGCATCTACACATAAAGTACTTAAAAGAATGTAAAGGCGTATATATTGGCTTCGTACCAGAGGAGGAAGATAAAAAAACGATCCATCGATCGTCGCAAAACTACGCCCTGAAGTCAACTCCGTAGATTGGTGTTGCTGTCCCCGTTCGCACCCTTCGCGGCTGCTCTCGGCCTGCCGCCGGCCGACGACCGACCCCCGGCCATCCTGCGGCGGTGCGCGTGCGCGGGAAAGATAGAGGAGCTAGGGTTTGGGTTCTCGGTTCCTCTGTTTTCATGTAACTGCGGCTGTGCGGGGTTATAGGGGTCGGGCTCGGGCTGGTTTTGGTGTTGCAGCTGCTCTCGGGTTTGGAGGGGGGGATGGCTGGGCCGGCTGTGCTGGGCCTTAGCTCGGTTTGCATGGGCTGGGATTCTCCTTATTATTCATTTGTTTCATTTTTACTTATATCTAAATGTATATACATGTATACATACACACCTATATGTATATATCTCTATATTTATATATATAACATGTATATATGTAAATACATTAATAAATTCTAAAAAATATTTATACGCCTATATATATATATATATATATATATATATATATATATATATATATATATATATATATATATATATATATATATATAATCTAAATAAAATCTTACTATTAAATCTTACTATTATTTATTCTTAATATAGGGTCTATATATATATATATATATATATATATATATATATATATATATATATATATATATATATATATATATATTATAACATTTATCTGACTAAAATAATATATATATATATATATATATATATATATATATATATATATATATATATATATATATATATATATATATATATATATATATATATATTATAACATTTATCTGACTAAAATAATATAACCAAAAAATAATAATATTAAATAACAATCCCAATAAAATAATAATAATAATAATAATAATAATAATAATAATAATAATAATAATAATAATAATAACGAAATTTAATAAACCAATAATGGTGTATATACCATTTGTACAGTCTTCTAATCCCAAAATGTACAAGGGCCTATTTTATAAAAATCATTGAATATCAACTAATAATGATATTTATAATATTTAATTAAGAATGCTTAGAAAATATTCATTAGATCATTAAAACGGAATATGACACCATTATACCAAAATACATCAACACGAATGTCATTGGACGTCCCACATGACTACATGGGCTTGTGCTTGGTACGAGTCCTATCTGGACTAGTTCGGTACAACCGGGTTCCCTAAAACTCAATAATATAATTAATAAATAAATAAAACTTCGGTAAGGGTTAATCGCAACTTGGCCCAATTTTTCTAGCTAGGACATTACTATGGCTCAACCTTCCCTACCAAGGCTAATACACTAGTCAAAGCACGCCATTGCACTATCTGTGCTATGATTCTTGGTCATCTTGTACTCCAAATCTTAACCATGGCTAAGGTCATCTACCGTAATAATTAACTAATTAATTTTTTATAAAAATTCTAAAAACCACCATTTGAATCAAATAAATAATAATAATAAAATATTTCAAAAAATTCTTGGAAGGGGAGCTACAGAGTGGGTCTTGTCTGCTTTGTGGTGGGTGTAGATGACGCTCTTGGAGGTGTTGACTCGTTGCCCCGAGCATTTGGTGTATCTTTATGGCGTTCTGTGGACTGCTTCCACCGACCCGATATCTCCGGAGGAGAAGATGAGGATGTCATCAGCGTAGGCGAGGTGAGTAATTAAGGGGCATCCGGATGTGGTATGGTAGTGTTGAAACCCGGACGAGAGTGGTAGGTGGTTGAGGTTTCTGCTGAGCGCTTCTGCCGCGATGATGAAAATGGTAGGTTTAATGACCCGCTCCGCCCTAGCGGAACGCCGATTCAAATAGCAAGTGCAACGACTCAAACAAGCCGTCGACTCGAAGAGTTGCGTCGACCCGATGAAGAATCGATGCAAGACTTACATTGGCCCATCAAAGATGAATCCAGACTTAGACTTTCAAAGGCGCGCTTGGTGTATTGCTCGGCTGATGCGAACATCGCTAAGGTGGGTGGCTCCAATGAACCCGTCTTTGCTTAGCCTAGACACTTAATAATACGGACACTATTGCTTGAATCGCTAGGCGATAACACCACGCATGCTAATAAATGACTCAACGCACCTAGCTAAGGGAATAATCCCATCTTGTATGCTTGTATAGGATTTGAAAAAGAACATGGAAAATGTGAGAACTCTCGTACCGCACTCCGCACTCGTGCTAAGGCACATGCTTATATTCAAGTTTCTTATGCGTTCAATAATGAAACAATGAACGGTTTACAACAATGAAAAGGAAGACTATCGACATAGTCGTTCCGAGTAGCGTATAGCAACATTAGAAGACTTTGGGACCGATGGGTCGCCAAGGCGACTCCCGCACGGGGAGTTACATAATGTATTAATGAATGAATGAACGAATAAGTGAATGAATGAATCAACGAATAAATGAATGATTATGTGAATGAATAAATGGACGAACGAACAAGTGAAAGAAAAAAAAGATTGAATAAAAGATAAGAAAGAAAGGAATGGTTAGCGACAGGTATGACGGGAATGTGCATCGAGGCTCGCTACCCGCATTGTACGGACGCCGCCGCCAACCTGGTCGATAACGCATTATGGCTCACAGACAGCCTATGGCTCAAAAACAGCCGTTAAGTTAAAATGACAAGACAATACGAAATGGTCGTGGATAACCCACTCGTATATGGGGGAAAGAATCAAAAAGGGGATTCCAAGGCAACGATCAACGAGACATCGTGGCCGGCCTAAGGGGAATCATGGCATACGGGCTGTTTGGGTGGGGGCTCGGACACTCAAAGAGACGTAAGGCCGGATATTTCAAAAGACTATCAAGGTGTACCAGCCATCACGTTATGATAGGTGAGAATACCAAAAGGGTATTTCAAAAGACTATCAAGGTGCACCAGCACGCTATGATATGTGAGAATACCAAAGGAGAATATGTCTGTAACACCCAATTTTCCAAATGAGGATAATTTTAAATTTTTGTAATTATAATTATTATTTATTGATATTTATTTTATATTATAATTTTGGTGATTTTTAATCATTTTTAAACTATTTAAAATCATGACTTGAGATTTGGTGTTTTGCTAGTGTAACCCTAGAGATAAGTGACCTAGAGCCTAGCCATGTGATTATGATGTTTAATTAGTACATTTTAGCCTTGAGGGTATTTTGGTCATTAGTTGAATTTATTGAAATTTATTTTGAATTATTAGAATTATTTAGAATTTATGAGAATTATGTGTTTTTAATATAAATTGATTAAGTTGTTAATTGCCATGTTGATTTTAGACTGGTTGAGACTTTGTAGACTAGACTAGAAGCTAACCCTAGCTATAGTAACTTGGTTAGATTGTGTGACCCTATTCTAACTTAAGTTAACCTCATTCTAGCCATTAGAAACTAGTTTTCAAATAGGAAGAATAGACTAGGTGCATTGATTTCATGACTTATGGTTTTAGATCTATGACTTGTGACTTAAGCCCATAGGCCCATAAACTAGGAAACCCTAACTCTAATCCACACTAAGTGGCCGGCCAACCTAGAAAATCCCCCACTATATAATGCCTCTTCTACTTAGGGCTAGCCTCTTTAGAAAATTTTGCAAGTTGGAAAAGAAAGGTAAAGTTCCATCTTCCCTAATTCATAACAAATCCATTTTAATTCCTTTTTCTTTCAAACCACTTGCATTAGATTCTAATTGTCTCCCTCTTGCTGTTCATGGAGGATAATCTCAGTTTATGGATAATTTGGGAGAGTTGGCTAGCAAGGAGGAAACCCCCCCCCCCTACCCCCCCCCCCCCCCCCCCCCATTTAAAGCTTTCTTTGGTTTTTGACACCAACAGGTAATACCATCTAAATTCATCTAAATTGCTGTTTTAATTGCATAGAAGCCTAGATCTAGGTGTCTCCTAGCTAACCCCCAAGTTTGGTAGGAAACCGTGTCCGATTCGGGTGCCAATTGGACACGTATCAGTTTTAAGCATCAAGTGTTTGATGAAATGTCCCAAAGGACATTTCGATCTAATTTCTAGAATCTTTTTGAATGGATTTGTAGATCTAGGGCTTGCTTGTGGATTTGTGTCATTTCTTCTTGATTATGGTTTCGCGTCGTGTCCACACGAGGACACGAACACAGTCCCCGGACGCGGCTAGGGTTTTCCCTGCTACTCGGGATAAAATTCTCCACGGACACGGTGACTCGACACAAGCCACTTGACACGTGGGTGGGGACAGTGTCTGACAAGGCCCTCCCCAAGTCTCATGTGTCCCCGTGTCGTGTCGAGCGAGCACGAGCTCGTGCACTGGATTAGCACTATACGCGCACAGTTCAATTTCGGGTTCGGATACGGCTTGATAAGTCGGACACGACGACACGTGGGTCCGATTCAGGGTGCTAGGCCCCTAGTCCTACCCTAAGCGTACCCCCATGCACGAGCACGAGAATTGGTTTGCACTGTGTCGAGAGCTAGGGGCGTGTGCACGCGTGCACGACGATTGTTTGTGCATTGTCAAGTGTCTGTGTACATGTGTTGTTTGGACACGATTCGTGTCCAATTCTTGGACACGAATACACTCTCATGTACCCTCACATGTTTGATATCAATTACCAACCCTTTGTTTGGCATTTTGATGTGTTTTTGAATTCGAAAATTCGAATTCCCTATTATTCACTGATTTTCACTAATACTCATTGACATCATTTCATTTCTGAAAATTGTTTTCATTTTTCCTGTTTTAACTGATGATTTACTGTTAGATTAACCCACCTACAAAATTGTTAGCTGATAGATGATTGTTAGGTTAACTTGGTTTGTGTTAATACCATGAGTTTCGAATATGGGAGTTGGGTTTGGGGTTTCCTATCAAGTTTCAGGAAATCCTGAAACTTAATTCCTGTTTTTCCTCACAATCATTCACACACTTCCTGATTCCTATTTACCTATTCACATACCCACATGTTACACACACACCCAGCCCTACTCACTTGCACACGCACTCTACATACTCACTTGCACACACACTCTACATACTCACACACACAGGCCATTTTTTCTGTCACTGTTTCCAGTCAAAATAACACACAAATACACAAATCAGTTACCCCTTACACACACAAATATGATTTATACTCACATTCTCTCACACTCTTACATATTATTAGCTGTCACAGGAAACCTGGGAATGGATTTCCTTTCCTTAAACATTGAATGTCACTCCCATTCCATGTGTTAGCTCACTGATTTTGATTCAATGTAACCTGAGATGTATTTCCAGATTATCATTCACTGAATTCCAGTTATCACCACACTGTTTCATACCCTGTTTTCCCAGATTACATGTTATTTCCCCTCACTGATTTCATATTGTTAGCTCACTGTACACTGGTTGTTCCTATCCCTATTCACTCACTGTTTTCTATTTTCCTGTTAGCACACACTCTTGTCACTAACACACACATGTTCTCTTGACACTCTCACTCATACACACACATGCCTCTTGTATTCTCTCACACACACATGAACACATACATATGCCCTTCCCTATTCTTCTATGTGTAAGCATATATTATAGGTAACCTATATGCTAATGTGTGTTACTATATTATATTATATAAATATATCAATATGTGTATTATATTAGATATATGTATTGACATGTGGTTATGTGATTTGTGGGTTGGTTTATAGGCATGATATAGCCTATAGCCTATGGGTGTGGCTCGAATGCCAGTATAGAGTCTAGATAGACTTGTTTAGCCTTGTTTATACCTAGAGTGGACTAGTTAGACTAGTATAGACTTGTTGACCTAGTTGACCTAGTTTGACTTCTAGGGTTGACCAGAGTTGACCAAGAGTTGACTTTGGTCTAGATTGACCTAGATTCATTTAGAATGCATTGAATTGCATCTTATTATCATTTTAGACATGTTGTGACTTGTACTGTTCTATAGGAGACAGACACCACTCCTCGGACAGTAGATATTCTTCAGATACTCAGGATACAGGCGAGTACATTCTCTGATTATTTCATATCCTGTTAGAATTACTCCTGCTTTAAATTACTTTACTTGATACTGTGACGTTGGTCACACAGATTAGTACTATATGGATCCTTTTTTGAGATGTTATCCCCTCACGGAGCATCGGATACTACATGTTCTGTACGTTTCACTTACATTGTGTATCACTATGCTTCATGACTCATTGAATTACTTGTGACATGTACTCTCATGATCACAAAGTCTTCCTTGAATCCCCCATTTATGGGCTTTCCTAGAATCCCCATTTATGGGACTATCATATACCACCCTTCGGGGGCCGTTACATGAATCATAACATAACCTAGCTGGATCCTTGTGTATTGATTGGGGGTACGGGGGAGTAGAAGTAGACATGTGAATAATATCCAAGTAGTATAGCATCAGAATCTCTCCGTAGTGTAGCATCAGAATCACCTATGCCATTCACATATTTATATTGTACTCTGACTCACTAGCCACTGTTAGTTCTCTACTTATAGTAGATATTTCTATTACAGTTCTCTCTTTGTTTACATTATGTACTTTCTTTCAGTTTCATGTATCTTACTTTACTGGATGATTATATTTTCTAACCTGCTATGAACTGTTGAGATGTATTGTGCTCGCTCCGTCCTGATTGGGCATCGTTGAATGTTTACAGAGGACGAGGATGAGGCTGATGTTGACACCTTCTATGGGACAACCCTAGACGACACTTGTGAGCTTGACTCTCAGGAGGACCCAGCTCTAGCTGATGACATTACCCCTACTGCCTAGACTAGTTTAGTTAGGCTTTATCTTACTTATGTTGTCCTAGACTAGTTTAGTTAGGCTTTATTTCTGTCATTGAGATCTGGAATTGTATATAATCTTTCATACTATGTAGTTGAGACTTAGTATTTCTGGATGTTTGCTGAGTTGTCATCTTAGACACTTAGACTCTTCTGATCATCTGTATTTCATTTGAATTCTATACCATATCGTGCTTTTTCTTCCTTAGTTGTGATTGAGTTTACATTCTGCTATGTCACCCCCATTCGGGGAGTATAAACTGCTTAGCATTATATACTTAGATGTTGTGACCTAGGACAGCGTTCTACCGCCGACACTGCGGCGTAGGCTGGACGTACCCTCGTCTCGTGCCCTTACTCTAGGGTGCGGGTCGTGACACATTTTTAGTGGTGGCCCATGCAGGTCGAGTTTGTGTAGTGGTATTCGAAATAGAGTATCACTACAGCCTGCAGTAGGATTAGGATATTTTTTAGGGTACTCAATCACACTAGAAAAACTCTTAATCAGATTTCTTTTATCTAAATTGTTGCTTATTGACTTCCCTTAAATATAAACTGTCCTCCTTTGAATTTTTCGCTTCATTCTCAGAAATTACTTCTTGTTTTGATCTGTCTTTATGATGGTTATGGAGACACGATCTCATCGCTCCGGTTCGGGGGACACTATCGAGAGGCTGGCCACCTCTCGTCCTGTTCATCAGGGTCTCGAGACCACACCTCCTGTTGTGCCAACTCAGGTTGGCGTTTCTGCTACATTGGAGGTGCACCTTCGTCTGTACAGAGACCTTTCTCCGTCATTCCCGATTTCTCTCAGCAGCAGCGGTTCATGCAGCATCAGCAGCAGACCAGGAAAAACCAGCAGGGGCAAGCTATCGTCAGGACAGTCGAGGATGCACAGACCATTAGAGATCTTGCTACATGTTCCGTTCTTCTCGATTCCATTCCCGCAATTGTCTTTTATAACTACCTTGAAATCCGATTCCATCTGTTCCTTGCTGATTGATTAATTTTTGTCATGTTGCTCTTTTGTTATGTTTGTTTTTCTTCTAAGAAAATCATATAGGCTAGGTCGCCTAAGTTATGGGATCTAGAATCTTCGATAGTCGTGTTAGTTGGCATAATGAGGACATGTAGTCAGATTTTGGATGTATTTCTCGGGTATGAGAATTTAAGGTTTTCGCCGTCGCATGCGGCAATGCGAAAATTTTAAATACCATGAACCTAGAGGTACGTACCTTAGTCAAGGACTATGTGATTATCGTAGCCTTGCTCACTAGCATGATGAAGACTCTGGACAACATAATTTTGGACAGGCGCATATGATTAACAGATTGTATCTTGAGAAGGTTTTAAACATCATACCCTTCTGTTGTTATAAATAACTTAGGAGTAGGGATATTTAAATTTGTAGAGCTTATTCATATGTGGTTCTTTCATAGTATAATGATATGATGACTTGTAGAGTGCCTGTACCCTGGGGATGATAGTTAGCATTGGTATTAGAATAGTAACCCAGTGTAGGTGATTCCCCTGTTATTTATAGTATCAACCAGTTACGTATAGGATGTTAGTATGCCTTGCAGCCTTTATGATTATTTTTTTTCCTTACCATTTTCCAGTGAGGAACCCATGACCAGAGCCTGCCCTTGAGTATAGTTGTAGTTTTACCTAAGACCGAGAGGTCTATTTATATAGATAGGTTGCAGATGATATTGGCATATGGGATATGGGTTGGTTGGTACCTATAGGTCATTGTTGTATAGGATTATTGACAAGTTATTTAGCCTATATTTGGCTCAGTTTTCTATTTTAGTTAATTTCTCTTTGTGTGGAGTTCAGTCATGTTTGATCAACCTTTATAGGCAGTGTGCAGACCCTTCACTAGATACCCTGTCCCCTTGGTTCAGACTTGTACAAGTTGTTCACGTGCACTCAAATTTCATTATCTACCATGTTGCATCATAGGTTTCACTGGACCATAGTTCAGACCCCAATTATTGACTCACCAATATAACCATCAACCCCTTACCATATTCTGCATATCTGGAGAGTTAGTATCATGCATACTAGAGACAGGTACTCACCACTTGGGACAGTTCACTGTTCTGTCCTAGTACACCTTACATTATCTGACCCCTTCATTGGAGTGATAGGCATGTGGTAGGGAGTGTGTGTTATTAGACCCTGAGTAGAGTTGAGGTGATGAGGGTTAATATATATAGTTTGTATATATGTAATGTATTTTGATTGGTACGTTGCCTGCACTCGTTTGCAGTATACTGCCTATTGCATTCCTTGTACACCAGTTTGGTTCACTTCTTCAGACCACTGTCCTGCATGTAGTTAGTTCAGCCAGATATAGAGGAGAGGTCAGGTTGATCTAGAGGCATGTTTCAGTCACCATGTAGGTTTTCTTTCACTTTGACTTTACAAGTAGACCCAAATGTCCTGTCCTTTAGCTCATAATTTCAGTCCCCCTGGTAGCATTCCCTTTTGCCTATATTGATGTTTCAGGTCATTCATCCTTAGCCTAAATTTTAAGCATTTGTTCAGTCCCTTATGAGTTTAGTATACTTTAACCCTTAGTTGATCAGTCATATATATATATATATATATATATATATAGATGATATACTAGGATATATGTGATGGGTTGTTGTTCTTGAGCATATATATGTGGTATTTGGGATTGGTGTGCTTAGCTTGTAGGTCCTTAGTTATGGGTGACTTGATAGGATTGGGAAGTTAAGAGCTAGCCTATTATAGAGTTTCTCTTTTTGCTAAATTCTAGTTGCCAACACTTAGGTAGCTAGCATAGGTAAAATCCTAAAAAGTTGACCAGCTGATGACCAAGTACTAGGATGTTGAGAAAATTGACTAGTGATTAACCCTTGACTATGTTTGACCTAGAAGGGGGTGCGATCATCTTAATTTCGAGGACGAAATTTTTATAAGGTGGGTAGGATTGTAACATCCAGTTTTCCAGATGAGGGTAATTTTGAAATTTTATAATTATAATTATTATTTATTGATATTTATTTCATATTATGATTTTGGTGGTTTTTAATCATTTTTAAACTATTTAAAATTATGACTTGTGATTTGGTGTTTTGCTAGTGTAACCCTATAGATAAGTGACCTAGAGCCTAGCCATGTGATTAGGATGTTTAATTAGTACATTTTAGCCTTGAGGGTATTTTGGACATTAATTGAATTTATTGAAATTTATTTTGAATTATTAGAATTATTTAGAATTTATGAGAATTATGTGTTTTTAATATAAATTGATTAAGTTGTTAATTGCCATGTTGATTTTAGACTAGTTGAGACTTTGTAGACTAGACTAGAAGCTAACCCTAGCTATAGTGACTTGGTTAGATTATGTGACCCTATTCTAACTTAAGTTAACCTCATTCTAGCCATTAGAAACTAGTTTTCAAATAGGAAGAATAGACTAGGTGCTTATGGATTTAGATCCATGACTTGTGACTTAAGCCCATAGGCCCACAAACTAGGAAACCCTAACCCTAATCCACACTAAGTGGCCGGCCAACCTAGAAAATCCCCCCCTATATAATGCCTCTTCCACTTAGGGCTAGCCCCTTTAGAAAATTTTGCAAGTTGGAAAAGAAAGGTAAAGTTCCATCTTCCCTAATTCATAACAAATCCATTTTAATTCCTTTTTCTTTCAAACCACTTGCATTAGATTCTAATTGTCTCCCTCTTGCTGTTCATGGAGGATAATCTCAGTTTGTGGACAATTTGGGAGAGTAGGCTAGCAAGGAGGAACCCCCCTATTTAAAGCTTTCTTTGGTTTTTGACACCAATAGGTAATACCATCTAAATTCATCTAAATTGCTGTTTTAATTGCATGGAAGCCTAGATCTAGGTGTCCCCTAGCTAACCCCCAAGTTTGGTAGGAAATCGTGTCTGATTCGTGTGCCAATTGGACACGTATCAGTTTTAGGCATTAAGTGTTTGATGAAATGCCCAAAGGACATTTCGACCTAATTTCTGGGATCTTTTTGAATGGATTTGTAGATCTAGGGCTTGCTTGTGGATTTGTGTCATTTCTCCTTGATTTTGGTTTCGTGTCGTGTCCACACGAGGACACGAACACAGTCCTCGCACGCGGCTAGGGTTTTCCCTGCTATTCGGGGTGAAATTCTCCACGGACACGGTGACTCGACACGAGCCACTTGACACGTGGGTGGGGGCAATGTCTGACAAGGCCCTCCCCAAGTCTCATGTGTCCCCGTGTCGTGTCGAGCGAGCACGAGCTCGTGCACTGGATTTGCACTATACACGCACAGTTCAATTTCGGGTTCGGATACGGCTTGATAAGTCGGACACGACGACACGTGGGTCCGATTCAGGGTGCTAGGCCCCTAGTCCTACCCTAGGCGTACCCCCATGCACGAGCACGAGAATTGGTTTGCACTGTGTCGAGAGCTAGGGGCGTGTGCATGCGTGCACGACGATTGTTTGTGCACTGTCAGGTGTCTATGTACATGTGTTGTTTGGACACGATTCGTGTCCAATTCTTGGACACGAATACACTCTCATGTACCCTCACATGTTTGATATCAATTACCAACCCTTTGTTTGGCATTTTGATGTGTTTTTGAATTCGAAAATTCGAATTCCCTATTATTCACTGATTTTCACTAATACTCATTGACAGCATTTCATTTCTGAAAATTGTTTTCATTTTTCCTGTTTTAACTGATGATTTACTGTTAGATTAACCCACCTACAAAATTGTTAGCTGATAGATGATTGTTAGGTTAACTTGGTTTGTGTTAATACCATGAGTTTCGAATATGGGAGTTGGGTTTGGGGTTTCCTATCAAGTTTCAGGAAATCCTGAAACTTAATTCCTATTTTTCCTCACAATCATTCCTATTTACCTATTCACATACCCACATGTTACACACACACCCAGCCCTACTCACATGCACACGCACTCTACATACTCACTTGCACACACACACTCTACATACTCACACACACAACGGCCATTTTTCCTGTCACTGTTTCCAGTCAAAATAACACACAAATACACAAATCAGTTACCCCTTACACAAATGATTTATACTCACATTCTCTCACACTCTTACATATTATTACTTGTCACAGGAAACCTGGGAATGGATTTCCTTTCCTTAAACATTGAATGTCACTCCCATTCCATGTGTTAGCTCACTGATTTTGATTCAATGTAACCTGAGATGTATTTCCATATTATCATTCACTGAATTCCAGTTATCACCACACTGTTTCATACCCTGTTTTTCCAGATTACATGTTATTTCCCCTCACTGATTTCATATTGTTAGCTCACTGTACACTGGTTGTTCCTATCCCTATTCACTCACTGTTTTCTATTTTCCTGTTAGCACACACTCTTGTCACTAACACACACATGTTCTCTTGACACTCTCACTCATACACACACATGCCTCTTGTATTCTCACACACACACATGAACACATACATATGCCCTTCCCTATTCTTCTATGTGTAAGCATATATTATAGGTAACCTATATGCTAATGTGTGTTACTATATTATATTATATAAATATATCAATATGTGTATTATATTAGATATATGTATTGACATGTGGATGTGATTTGTGGGTTGGTTTATAGGCATGATATAGCCTATAGCCTATGGGTGTGGCTCGAATGCCAGTATAGAGTCTAGTTAGACTTGTTTAGCCTTGTTCAGACCTAGAGTTGACTAGTTAGACTAGTACAGACTTGTTGACCTAGTTTGACTTCTAGGGTTGACCAGAGTTGACCAAGAGTTGACTTTGGTCTAGATTGACCTAGATTCATTTAGAATGCATTGAATTGCATCTTATTATCATTTTAGACATGTTGTGACTTGTACTGTTCTATAGGAGACAGACACCACTCCTCGGACAGTAGATATTCTTCAGATACTCAGGATACAGGCGAGTACATTCTCTGATCATTTCATATCCTTTTAGAATTATTCTTCTGCTTTAAATTACTTTACATGATACTGTCACGTTGCTCACGCGGATTAGTACTATATGGATCCTTTCTTGAGATGTTATCCCCTCAGGGAGCATCGGATACTACATGTTCTGTGCGTTTCACCTACATTGTGTATCACTATGCTTCATGCTTCATTGAATTACTTGTGACATGTACTCTCATGATCACAGAGTCTTCCTTGAATCCCCCATTTATGTGGGCTTTCCTAGAATTCCCATTTATGGGACTATTATGTACCACCCTTTGGGGGCCGTTACATGAATCATACTATAACCTAGTTGGATCCTTGTGTATTGATTGGGGGTACGGGGGAGTAGAAGTAGACATGTGAATAATATCCAAGTAGTGTAGCATCAGAATCTTTCCGTAGTGTAGTATCAGAATCACCTATGCCATTCACATGTTTATATTGTACTCTGACTCACTAGCCACTGTTAGTTCTCTACTTATAGTAGATATTTCTATTACAGTTCTCTTTCTATTTACATTCTGTACTTTCTTTCAGTTTCATGTATCTTTCTTTACTGCATGATTATATTTTCTAACCTGCTATGAACTGTTGAGATGTATTATGCTCGCTCCGTCCTGATTGGGCACCGTTGAATGTTTACAGAGGACGAGGATGAGGCTGGTGTTGACACCTTATATGGGACAGCCCTAGACGATACTTGTGAGTTGGACTCTCAGGAGGACCCAGCTCTAGCTGATGACATTACCCCTACTGCCTAGACTAGTTTAGTTAGGCTTTATCTTACTTATGTTGTCCTAGACTATTTAGTTAGGCTTTATTTCTGTCATTGGGATCTGGAATTGTATATATTCTTTCATACTATGTAGTTGAGACTTTGTATTTCTGGATGTTTGCTAAGTTGTTATCTTAGACACTTACTCTTCTGATCATCTGTATTTTATTTGAATTCTATACCTTATCGTGCTTCTTCTTCCTTAGTAGTGATTGAGTTTACATTCTGCTATGTCATCCCCATTCGGGGAGTATAAACTGCTTACCATTATATTGTTAGATGTTGTGACCTAGGACAGCGTTCTACCGCCGACACTGTGGCGTAGGCTGGACGTACCCACGTCTCGAGCCCTTATTCTAGGTTGCGGGTCGTGACAATGTCCAAAATGGCTTGTGATGCCAACGACCGGTGCATATAGATTTAAGTGGGCTTTGCTGGTGGCAATCCACGTGCAAGTCCTTGCATTGAAACAAAGTAGTCTAAGTTAACTAAATGAAGCGCCTTCTGAACAGGCTTGAAATGTAACACACCAAATGATAAAGATTACTTCATGCAAATGAGTTAGAGAACATGCCTACGACGTGCTAGAACCTGAGGCAAGGACACGCCCTTGATACTGGATATTTACGCGAACTACGTTAAGTTGTTACGTATGAATTGTTGACTAACTTGGTTTACTTTGGACAGGAAAGGCCGGACGGTAAGTATGGGTAAGTCGTGCATGTATTTCCATGCAACACATTGAAATCGGTAACACGAGATAGGTCATGAAATATGCCATGAAACTGACCCTAAGAAAAATTAGCAAGACAATGAATGATAGATGGTGCACAAAAGTAAATAGAACGTGTTTGGTAATGATATCATTGTGGACGAGCTAGCCTCCCCACCAGTGCATAACAATGTACTGATAACCCCACAATTTGCTTGCAGGACGCAGGAGATGTCGTCGGGTGTGGAGCTTCCCTCGACCGTGTTAAGGCGCGGAGCCAACTCTGGAGCCTTGGAGCGTTGCAAGGAGCTGAAGCACCATATACAGGACATAATGTATCGGAACAACGCCATGAATTATTCCATGTTGTAAGCCACTTGGCACGCTTTTTATGTTTCAGAGAGAGAGCTTGAGAGACTTGTAAACTCGGCCTAGCATCGGTTGTAAACTTCTTGAAAATCAATAAAGAGTTTGAATTCGCTTCAATTTGTGTTCATTTACTTTCCGCTGCAAATGGGGACACTCTGTGCGACTCTGTGGCCTAGCTCAAATCGGCCGCCTATGGACTTAGCCTTGCACAGGCGCAACCTAGGCCCGTGCGGCATCACGCCTTAGCGAGGACGATCGCTCCTACGGGAGCGTGGCGTGACAGATTGGTATCAGAGCACGGCTTTACGTCCTTGGACTTCATTTCGATTCTCTCAGTTTTGAAAGCTCGTTTTGGAAATAAAAGAAGTGTACGCTCTCTCTCGTTGTGACTTGGGATGTTCCATACAATAAGTCTAATATTTTCAAAAGCTCATACAAGTACTCGATTGAACGAGATCGATAGGCGAAGGCCTTTGTGCCAAACCACGACGGAGTTGAGTTGAAAGAAAACTAATGCTAAAAGTTAGCAAACGCAGTGCGTGCTTGAATAAGCTTACGCTGACAATAGCAAACAAGTACACAAGACCGAAGTAAAGTTCGAACGGGATGGTTATGCACACAGCCTTTGGCTAAGTTGTGCCGAGTATCGCATACCTAGAACTTCTGGTGCGAACGAGTTTGCGAGCGAGATCGACTATCGCTCGAACAAGAGTAAGTGAAACTTAGAACGTATGCTGATAGAGACGCTACTTGACCAATGCTAAAACGAACACGGGAAAAATGGTTCTTAGACTTTGAGGAACGGACGAACGCGCGATTGAACATATCGATTGGGAATCGAATGACCTTTTGAGGATTTATATAATGACTTAACCCCGAGTGGTGTATGTGATAGGTTCGGAGAAGAATAAGAGTGAGTGTCGACGACTAGTCGGGTGGCTCGTACTCTGAGTGGTGTATGGACGTTATAGAAATTGTTCGAGCGAGACTAAAGGATTTACGGATAGAACGAGTATGTCGGCAAGCAATGATATCGTGCAAAGCCTTAGAACGAGTAACGCTTAGTTGGTTGCGACTTCGAGAGTCTCAAACGAAATATTGTTCGGACGAATTGTGAATGTTTGGTGCAAGTACAAAACAAGTTGAATAGAGAGTCGGAACGATGAAACGAATGGAGGTCTTGGTCGAGGAAACATAGAAGATCGTGCATGCGATTTTGAATTTAGTCGAAGGGATTGAAACTTGAGTTAAGGTGAAATACCCATGGACAAGATCGAAGATAGCACAATCGGAAGATAGCGTGCATAGGAAACGTTGATTTGGAGATACGAGAATGACTAAGGATTTGGAATGGATGTTGCTCAATGAAGAGTTAGCATGAAACAATGTGAATTGAGGAATTAAGTTGCACGACTCGGAATTCATTGCAAAAGGAAGATCATCAGGTTATGTACATCATCGATGGTATTGAGGCGTATCAAAGATTAATGTACGATAACTCGGGGGTACTCCGATTCGATGAATGATGATCGTGTTAGAAGTTATTATTTCAAAGGATTTTATGTTGGAGAATTTGAATAGAAATGAATGTTTGGAATGAAGAAGGGAAGTGACTTGATTGTTCGGTGATAACCACAACGACAACGATCTTGTCTTATGCGAGCGCAATTCCAGCCTCGCGCATGCGTCACGTCGGATTTGGGACGATCGTTCCGCGTGAGCGTTGGCATGGTGATTCATGTCCAACGGGAATGATCGAACTCGAAATACCTTGACATGGCAATTTTGATTGCTTCGACTTGTGGTTTGAAGCGAAGGTAAATTCGAGGATTGTTAGGACTTGCGATTGAAGAATAAGAAAACTTGAGGATTGAGTAGACCCAATCCGCGTATCGAAAATTAGTAAGTCTAAACTCAACGTAAGAGTTACGTCCCGATGAGGACGATTATTCCGCGGGAACGTTGACATGGTGATTCATGTCCCCGTGGATAATCAGACTTGCGTGAGATCGGGACGCGACATATTGCAAGGCTAGACGATCTTATGATCGACTACATGAATTGGATAGGATGGATAGGTGAATTGTATCAAAGTACTTGAAGAGATAGACTACGATAATTGTTAATGTGGACATACGATATTAACATGTCGAAGATTTGGTTGAGGACAACCTACCATAGGATGACTTTCCTAAACGAGCTCAGACTTGGAGCGGAGAATGTCTCGATGTGAATAGGGTGAACGTTGCTCGATGTTTAGAAATTTGAGTAAAACGAACTTGGGTAGAAACTCCCATACAAACGAACAAATGGTTTGACCATAGGACTTGGGGCGATCGTCGTGCAATGACCTTGCACAATGAACCGAGAACTTGACTTGTACCTATGACCTTGTGAGCTGACCTAGCGGATAGGCGGACGACCCTATGCCGAGTGATTGAACCTGTGTGATTGACATTACAGTATCGTCTGGACGGACGATAGACTTTGGGCAACAAGACTTAGAGTAGGACGGGGAACTGGGAGTGTGCGTGAACGACGACGAGATTGGCCCTAAACAAAGTGAATGATATGAAATTGATATTGTGCAAGTAAAGTTGGTATAACGAATTGAATCATTGATTGGAAGACGTACTCGATGATAGTGCAATACTTAGTCTCGAGGCAGACGAGAATTACTTGGACTTGGTAAACTCCGCTAAGAAAAAATCGTATTGATTTCGTACACAAGAACGCTTGAGAAACGAATCGGATCATCTCGAGGATCGAGATAAACGATAGTGAGACGCACATGAGTTCGATTTTAGTCGAAATTAGTAAAACGATCGACAAATCGAAACTATCACGAGTAGCTTGTCCGACTTCGCTAATCACTAAGCTTGGTTGAAATGTACGTATTCGGGGGACGCCTTGAATATGTGTACGATCCAAACTCAGCGATATATGAACTCGAATGCAGTTGCAAGTGGGTGTTGAGATGCGCATAAACGAAAGTGAGTTTGCCTCAGCCTACGACCCTCGCATTTGATGAATTACAACGTGCCTCGTGTGACCATTACAGCGGCACAATAGGGCGCAATGGCAACCAAGTCGAAGAAACACGTTAATTGAATAAGTACCATCAACTCTAAAATGAATGAAAAGTCATTCAATAAAATCGACCAAACGTATGCGACACGGAACTTGGAAAGGTATCGAGTGTAGTTCGGTGCCATCGAACAATAAGGCCATTCGATAGGAATTGTCTAAGATACGCACACGACATGAGTTAAGGAACGGTAGGATGACCTGCACTCAGGAAGTCTCGAGGACGAGACTTGTTTTGAGTGATGTATTATGTAATGACCCGCTCCGCCCTAGTGGAACGCCGATTCAAACGGCAAGTGCAACGATCAAATAAGCCGTCGACTCGAAGAGTTGCGTCGACCCGATGAAGAATCGATGCAAGACTTACATTGTCCCATCGAAGATGAATCCAGACTTAGACTTTCAAAGGTGCGCTCGGAGTATCACTCGGCCGATGCGAACATCGCTAAGGTCGGTGGCTCCGATGAACCCGTCTTTGCTTAGCCTAGACACTTAACAATACGGACACTATTGCTAGAATCGCTAGGCGATAACACCGCGTATGCTAATAAATGACTCAACGCACCTAGCTAAGGAAATAATCCCATCTTGTATGCTTGTATAGAATATGGAAAAGAACATGGAAAATGTGAGAACTCTCACACCGCACTCCGCGCTCGTGCTAAGGCACAGGCTTACATTCAAGTCTTTTATGCGTTCAACAATGAAACAATAAACGGTTTACAACAATGAAATGGAAGACTATCGACATAGTCGTTACGAGTAGCGTATAGCAACATTGGAAGACTTCGGGACCGATGGGTCGCCAAGGCGACTCCCGTACGGGGAGTTGCATAATGTATGAATGAATGAATGAACAAATAAGTGAATGAATGAATCAACGAATAAATGAATGAATATGTGAATGAATCAATGGACGAACGAACAATTGAAAGAAAGAAAAGAAAGATTGAATAAAAGATAAGAAAGAAATGAATGGTTAGCAACAGGTATGACGGGAACGTACATCGGGGCTTGCTACCCGTGTTGTACGGACGCCCCGCCAACCTGGTCGATAACGCATTATGGCTCACAGACAGGCTATGGCTCAAAGACAGCCGTTAAGTTAAAATGACAAGACAATACGAAATGGTCGTGGACAACCCACTCGTATACGGGGGAAAGAATCAAAAAGGGGATTCCAAGGCAACGATTAACGAGACATCGTGGCCGGCCTAGGCGGAATCATGGCTTACGGGCTGTTTGGGTGGGAGCTCGGACACTCAAAGAGACGTAAGGCCGGGTATTTCAAAAGACTATCAAGGTGTACCAGTCATCACGCTATGATAGGTGAGAATACCAAAGGGGTATTTCAAAAGACTATCAAGGTGCACCAGCACGCTATGATAGGTGAGAATACCAAAGGAAAATATGTCCAAAATGGTTTGTGATGCCAGCAACCGGTGCATATAGATTTAAGTGGACTTTGCTGGTGGCAAGCCACGGGCGAGTCCTTGCATTGAAACAAAGTAGTCTAAGTTAACTGAATGAAGCACCTTCTGAACAGGCTTGAAATGTAACACACCAAATGATAAAGAGTACTTCATGCAAATGAGTTAGAGAACATGCCTACGACGTGCTAGAACCTGAGGCAAGGACACGCCCTTGACACTGAATGTTTACGCGAACTACGTTAAGTTGTTACGTATGAATTGTTGACTAACTTCGTTTACTTTGGACAGGGAAGGCCGGACGGTAAGTATGGGTAAGTCATGCATGTATTTTCATGCAACACATTGAAATCGGTAACACGAGATAGGTCATGAAATATGCCAAGAAACTGACCCTAAGGAAAGATTAGCAAGACAATGAATGATAGACGGTGCACAAAAGTAAATAGAACGTGTTTGGTAATGATAGCATTATGGGCGAGCTAGCCTCCCCACCAGTGCATAACAATGTACTGATAACCCCACAGTTTGCTTGCAGGACGCAGGAGATGTCGTCGGGTGCGGAGCTTCCCTTGAACGTTTTAAGGCGTGGAGCCAACTCTGGAGCCTTGGAGCGTTGCAAGGAGCTGAAGCACCATATATATGACATAATGTATTTGAACATCGCCATGAATCATTCCATGTTGTAAGCTACTTGGCACGCTTTTTATGTTTCAGAGAGAGAGAGAGAGATTGAGAGACTTGTAAACTCGGCCTAGCGCCGCTTGTAAACTTCTTGAAAATCAATAAAGAGTTTGAATTCGCTTCAACTTGTGTTCATTTACTTTTTGCTGCAAATGGGGACACTCTGTGCGATTCTGCGGCCTAGCTCAAATAGGCCGCTTCTGGACTTAGCCTTGCACGGGCGCAACCTAGGCCCGTACGGCATCACGCCTTAGCGAGGACGATCGCTCCTATGGGAGCGGGACGTGACAGTGGGAGATAGAAGGTCTCCCTGTCTGATACCGCGGATGGCTTTGAAGAACCCCTCCGCTTGGCTGTTGATGACCGTGGAGAACCAGGAGTTGCAGATGTATCGAAAAATGATGTCGATCCAAGCCTCAGCGAAGCCGAAAGCCCTGAACACCCAGATCATGAATTGCCGGTCCAAACGGTCATAGGCTTTCTCCATGTCCATCTTGATGGCGACGTTTCCGCCTTTGGAGGGGAATTTCATACATGTGATCTTATTCTTGTGCAAGAAGGATGTTGTCTGCGATGTTCTGCCGAAGAGCAAAGCCGCTTTGCTCCTCGGAGATGATCTTGGGGAGAAGCGAGGACATGCGGTTGGCGATAATCTTTGATATGATTTTGTTGGTGAAGGTGCATAAGCTGATAGGACGGAAGTCTCTGAAGGTCTCCAGGTTGTTTTTTTTTTGGGATGAGGATGAGGTTGGTGCAGGAGATGGATTTTGGGTACCTCGCCCCTTGGAAGAAAGCGAGCACGGCCTCGTGGACATCAGACTCGATGATATCCCAACAGGATCGGAAGAAGACGCCCGAAAAACCATCAAGCCCGGGGGCGCTGTGCTCGTTGAGGGACCAGACTGCGGACTTGACTTCCCCCGCGGAGGGGGGAAAGAAGTTGGTCGTTCTCACTATAGTTGATCAAGCTGGGGATCTTGGCAAGGAGATTATCATCCTTGACGATGACTTCTTTGTTGAAGAGTTTGACGTAGAAGTTTGTTGCGGGCGCCTGAATGCCCTGCTGGTCTTTGATGACAGTGCCTTGCTCGTCGGCGATTTGGTGTAGTTGTAGTTGTTGTCTGCGTCCGTTGACGCAGGAATGGAAGAAACTAGAGTTCTTGTCTCCTTTGGCGTCCCAGGTTAGTCGGGCTCTTTGCTTCAAGAATTCTGTCTCCACCTTAATCAGGAATTTGAGGAGAGCTCTGGCGAGGTTGAGCGACGCACGTGCCTCCAGAGATCTATCGGGGGTACACAGGGCCTCTGTGCGGGTGACGTCGTCTTCCACCTCCCGAATAGCCTGGAAAATGTTGCCAAAGACGATCTTACTCCAAGACGACAAGGCTCTCCTGGTAGCTTTGAGCTTGCCGGCCACTCGAAAGAGGGGGTCGGGTTCAGTAATAGACTGACAGGCAGAGTCCACGATGTTGCTGAAGTGCGGGTGATGTTGCCAGAAGTCCAAGAATCTGAAGGCTTTCTTGTTGTTGTTGGAGTTGCTGTTGATCTCAATCAGGAGGGGGGAGTGATCCGACTCGGTGTGGTTCAAATGGGAGAGGTTGGAGATGAGGCACATGTTGGACCAGAGATTGTTGACCAGGGCTCGGTCCAAGCGAGAGTACTTTCGGCGATCACCTTTCTGCATGTTACACCAGGTGAAAGCATTACCAGAGAAAGGGAGAGCTGTCATTTGTGCATTGAAAATAAAGGTGTTGAAGTCATTCATGGCCTCCCACGAGGGGGGGCGGTCGACCCCCAGACTTCTCATCTTTGCACGAGATCGTGTTGAAATCTCCAATGCAGATCCACGGGAGGTTTAAGAGTTGAAGATGGGTGTCCAACAGGGTATCCCAGAGAAGCTTGCGCTCAGTGATGCTGCTGTTACCGTGGACAGCGGATAGCAGGCAACGAGATTTTAGAGTAGGGTGCTCCACCCAGCAGGAGAGCGCCTGGTTCGAGTCATGGATGGTTCCAAACTGAATCCCATCCGCGAGGAGGATCCAGATGTCCTTGCTCCCGGCAACACCGGATGGAAAACCGAGCTGGAGTTGGATGGATTTGAGCCTTTTTTGGGGAATTTTAGGTTCGATGATAACCAAGATATCGATTTTGTGGATTGTCTTGAGGCTTTTGATTCTCCTCAGCGTAGGTTTATTGGCCAGCCCTCTCACATTCCACGCGAGGATGTTAATCATTGGGAAGGGGAAGGGGTGGGGGTTGTTGAGCTTCGTGGCTGACCGCGTGGCCATAACCGTCGGCTCTAGGTGGTTTTTTTCTCCTTGCGGTGGGATTTTTTGGGGGATCTCCGGGTTGTGGCGTTGGGGTCAAGCGCCAGCACCATCGCGCTCAGTTCACGGATACCTGTATCTTCCGACGGTAGGGGAGCCGCTTATTCCTCTGATTCTGTCAGCGCGCTGAGAGGATTGAGAGGATCCAGGAAGCCTGCTTCCTTGGCTTGCTCGAACCTACTTGCCGCTGTCGGGCCTAAAAAAGCTAGGTCTCCGACAAAGGGTCTGTTGGATTTGAGAGGTGAGACTAGCACGCTCGAAGGGTAACCGGAGTCTATTGCAGCACCTTGCTGGCAGAGGGCTCGACGGCTGTTTGGGACTCTGTGGCGAACTGCTCGCACTCGGAGGGAGGGGGAGGGTTGACCGGGTTATCATCGGTCGGGATATTTGAGAGGGTATCGAACTGGTTGTTGAGTGGGATGTTAGGGGGCTTGTAGATGATAATGACAGTGCTTGGCGGGGGGGGGGGGGGGGGGAGGGGGTCGCCAGGGCTGGGAGGGGTGTCTCGGTCGTCGAAGTAGGTTTGGGATTGGGGGTTGGGAGGATAGGGGCTTTGGGGGCGTAAGGGGCCTCCTTCGATCGATGCGGCTGTCGGGTAGCTTTGTTCTTGAGCTCCGGGTGTGCTCTGAAGCAGTGCTGACTGGAGTGACCCCTCATCTGGCAGTGTTTGTAGAAAATAATGTTATTATCATACACCAACGTCTGGTAGATTGTTTGTCCCCCGAGCTTAAGCTGAATTTGGGTGGGGGGTCAGCGGCCAGATCGAGTTCCACGCAAATCTTCGCGTAGTGCCCTTTGGATAGATTCTGCATTTCTTCGGCGATGGCAACGAGAGTCCCGAAGGACCCGACGATCCTTCTGAGTGCCGCAGGGGCGAAGCATACAAGAGGAAGGTTGGGGAGGGTGACCCAGGTGGAGATGATCGAAGAGTCAACCTTGGAGTTGAAATCGGGTGTCCATTTGATGATTTTGACGCCCTGGCCGTCAATACTAGAGGTGCCTTTCGCCCAGACTCTAACGTAGTCAGAGTCGAAAGATAGATGCAGGAACATGTGCTTAGGATCGAAAGGCGCAACCCTGTTGGCGGAAGAGAGACCCCAACCGGCTATAGCTTCTTGCACTTTTGCGAGTTTCGGGCACCCCGAGGAGAACTTAAGCACGAACGTCTTGGAGAAGGTGGAGGAAAGGGAGGAGATCTCTTCGGAGGAGAAAGGGACCCGAGGAGGGTGACCGTCAAGAGCGGTCGGGAAAGCGATGTCCGCGAGTTTGACACTCTCGGTCAGGATAGGGAGGAGGGCCCCTCGATCTGGACATAGGATATCCGCGAAGGTGGGGCCAGTGGGTGGGGATCACAGTGCGGCCTTGCGGAGGAAGAAGGGGGATGGGTAAAGCAGGTGGGGGAATGACATCCACTCCGCGCGACAGGGGTGACTGTCACCCTCATTTCCCGTATTTCCCGTATATCGTATTTATACCCGTATCTGGATTTTGGCATATTTTTATTTTTTTCTCAACTTGTGGAATTTCGGTATTTCTCGTATTTCGGATTTTGACGTGGCTCGGTTTTAATTGGTTTGGGTTGGTTTGGTTTAGTGTATTGGATCACCTTAGCCTATGCTCCACCTTCAACACACCACATCCCACCCTCTTTAAAACTCCACCAACTTTTTCTCTCTCCTCATAAACCTCCATTAATTTCTTCTTCTCCTTCCTCTACACAACACTCTTCTCCTTCCTCTACACAACACCCACCCATAGGCAAGTGCACCTTGCCACCACATGAGAACCCTCTTTTATTTGTCCATTTGCTAGATTAGGACATGGTGATCAACATTAGAACTTAGCATTTTGTGATTTGGAGTCTCCATTGTTCTAGATCTAGGTTTTCCCTATTTTCGGTTTTGCATGGTTTTGATCTACCTAAGTTGGATTTCTATGGGTTTTGATGTTTCCATGTGGAAGAGAGTTCAATTCCACCCTGATTGGAACTTTGGAAATCCGGATTTGGAGTTCGGATGGCCAAGTTGTGATGCCTTGAAGTTTTTGGAGCCATGAGAGTTTCTTCTCAGCCATGGAGAAGAAGATCATTTCCCCTGCGTGCGTGTTTTTACGCGTACGCAGCTCCCTGCGTGCGTGCTTTTGTGCGTACGCAGCTCGCTTGCGTGCGTGACTTTTCGCGTACGCTGCTCTCTTGCGTGCGTGACTTTTCGTGTACGCAGCTCTCTTGTGTGCGTGACTTTTCGCGTACGCTGCCCTCTTGCGTGCGTGACTTTTGTTCGTACGCAGCTCTCCTGCGTGCGTGACTTTTGAGCGTACGCAGCTCATGTGTGCGTGACTTTTGAGCGTACGCAGCTCATGTGTGCATGACTTTTGTTCGTAGGCAGCTCATGCGTGCGTGACTTTTTGTTCATACGCAGCTCTCCTGCGTGCGTGACTTTGAGCGTACGCAGCTCTCCTGCGTGCGTGACTTTCGAGCGTATGCAGCTCTCCTGCGTGCGTGACTTTTGAGCGTACGCAGCTCCCCTGACCCCTTGCTTAACCCATTGGCTCTTGGAGTTTTGGTCTTATTTCTTTAAGCTTGGCTCTTCTATAGCCCTGTATATTGATATTTTATTAGATATTTTACGCCCATTTTATATCCTTACGCCTTTTGTCATGAACTTGATTTTACTTAATATGTTTGGAATGACTATTGTACATGGCATGGTATGACAAGGAACTAGCATAACACGACTGTGACCCGTAGTGGTGCACTCCTGACATGACCAACCTGACTTGATAGTGGCCGTGGCGGCGCACTCCTGACTTGTAGCATGACTTGATAACTTAACGCTGTTGCGACAGCTAACTTAACTTGACTTGCCTTGACACCGTGGGTAGTTCTTTCTTGCTTGCTTGTTAAATCCACTTGTCTCGTCTTGCATCATATTTAGGATGGGACTCCTGAGTACCACGGTCAGGAGTACCTACTAAAATGGATTAAGGTTAATAACTAGAATAACACAGTAGTCATGAAGAGATGACACAACTACAGGCAATCCCGTTACCTGGGCGCACTTGGGATCTGTAGCCTGTCGTCGAGTAGGGCACATTTCCAGCACACCGTCATGTGTTGCACCTTCTAAGTCACCTAAGAGTACATGCGTTTCCTGGACGATGTACCCACCCGAATTCAACCCCTAATTTTCGACCTGGGCAACCTGGATGGTCTGCAGGGCCTGTGGCTGTGGAACAATCTCACTGCACCTTGTTAGTAATTAGGCCTGTGATAACTCTAGTTAGTTAAAGTAGTAAGCCGTAGTATCTGCTTGGCCGTGATTGATTGAATGAGGTATAACCAGTCTAGCCGTGTCTTGACCCAGTACAAGATTGTTTTCTGTCTTGATTTCTTACATTATTATCTTGCCGATAAATTGTGGGAAACCAAGTTCTGTTCAGATGAAGGGTTACAACCCCGGTCCTTGTTTGGTTTACGGGTTGTAACCTGGCTGTCGGAATAGTTCCATGGTTATCTCGTCGTATATCATCCTGACATGTTTTCGTAAATTCTAGTTTTAAATATTAAATTTTCTTGTGCTAATTGCTGGCTTTTGTTCTTATTTCGTGGCCCCTTGTGGCACTTGCTCTTTCTGGGGTTGACCCAGCTGGTTTTGTGTGGCCAGATTTTGGAGCAGCTCCCGAGGATCTTCCGAACCTCCAGCCCGATGGTGGCGACTAGAAGGAACCCGGGCTACGAGTGGATTTTCTATTTTGTTTCGCTCACTCTATTGTAAAAACTATTCTTTTGAGGCGTTTAGCCGACGAGCACCTGTTAGCTCGATGCACTTTACTTACTGTCTGCCTACGGGCTGTAAACATGATTAACAAATCCTAGGGTTGATCATGTATGACTTAACTCTTGCTAGTCCTCGCATTTTGTACGACTAGCTTCATGATCAGCTGAATATGTAATATTTGGGACGCCTTATTATTGTATATTTAATGAACATACATCTTGCGACCTTACTTACTTGCTTGTGATTGAGACATTAGGCTTGTTCATGACCATAAGAGACTGTTGGCTTGTAGTAAACCCTCATACATCTAGACAGCCGTGACCGTATATCGAGGTGGTTTCCATTTCAATATACGTAGCTGGCTATGTCTGCCCCCGCTCTCTAGTATTCTGGTTCTGGGGCGTGACATGGTTTAAGTGGTGGCCCATGCAGGTCTTGTCAATCAAGAAATGTGAGGGTTTACCGAATAGATGTCTCAATCAGTATTCGCCCTTGATCTCCGCCCGTATTTTCAAATCCCTGAAATTCTCGCCCTGATTACATGCTTGTATCGTTGATCTGTCCTGGCCCTTCCTTATTGTTTCCCTGTGTCGTCTTCCTCAGCGGCACTGTACCTGACCCTGTCGATCAGCAAGGAGGAGCACCTCCCGTGGACCAGCAGCAACCTGGAGATCAAGCCCAGCATTCCGGGGTAGCCTCCAGAGTGATACCTACTGGAGGAGAGTCACCAGTTCGGCCCGTCCAGCCCGCAGAGCCAGATGATGGCACCTTGGTAGGTCTCATCAGAACCTTGATAGCTTCCCAGGATCGTCGAAGCGACGCCCTGCACCAGACAGTTCAAGATGCTTTGAACCGAGGCGGACATCCAGGGAACCAGGCGGCTAACAGCTTCAAGCGATTGAACCCTCCTTTCTTCGACGGCAGCGAGGATGCGATTGCCGCGGATGCATGGCTTCAGGATACCGAGGTAATTCTGGAAGCAGCTAGGACACCCGAGAATGAGAAGGTGGCGATAGTACGCCTGCAGTTGTTGGACTTGGCTCGCAGTTGGTGGGCAGCGCAAGCCATGGGATTAGTGGCACCCATTGCTTGGGCAGTGTTTAGAGAGAGATTCCAGACAAAGTATTTTGATGTTGTAGCCCGGTACGACCTGCAGACCAGATTTACCAACTTGAAGCAAGGAGGCAGAACAGTCGACAGTTATGCATCGGAGTTTTCTAGACTCAGTAGGTTTGCCCCCACCTTGGTGGCGACCGAGTTTGATAGGGCCCAGCGGTTCCAGCAGGGACTGCATTTGGAGATCTTGTTGGCGGTTGAGCAGTTCGAGCACCAGACGTTCGATGCAGTCTTGAGATCAGCTAGGAGGCATGAGTACACCTCCCAGAGGATCATGGATAGGACCGGAGGTAGGAAGCTGTCCCACAGTCAGATGCACCAATCATCAGCTCCAGCCCCGGCAGCTAGGGGATTGACCATTGGAACTCCAAGGCGGGCGGCCTCAGTAACGTCGGTTAAGCATTCGACCCCGACGTACCCGCAGCAGCAGAAGCAGAAGCAGACTTCCGCAATGGGATGTTCACATTGCGGGAAGCCAGGGCATGTGGTGGCAGACTGTCGCAGGGCGCAGGGATTGTGCCTGGCTTGTGGAGCAGCAGATCATAGGATAGGGGCTTGCCCGAATAGGGGTGGTTCATCAGCATCCAACCCTTCTAGCTCTTCGGTGAGAGGACCGGCCCCAGCACCAGTTCAGCAGCAGCAGTATCAGTCTTCGAGGCCCTTGCCGCCTTAGTCTCAGGCATTCCAGCAACAACACCCCCAGCAGTATGCACAAGCCCAAGCCCAGACCCAGAATAGGCCCCAGCACCAGTTTTATATATATATATATATATATATATATATATATATATATATATATATATATATATATTAAAAAAAAAAAAAAAAAAAAAAAAATATATATATATATATATATATATATATATATATATATATACATTAATGTATATATATATAATATATATATATATATATTTTTTTTAATGTATATATATATATACATTAATATATATATACATTAATGTATATATATATATATATATATATATATATATATATATATATATATATATTTTGTTTTTTTTAATGTATATATATATATACATTAATATATATATTTTATATATATATATATAATATACATTAATGTATATATATATATATATATATAATATATATACATTAATGTATATATTAATATATATATAATATATATATATATATATATATATATATATATATATATATATATATATATATATATATATATCCTCTTTACATTAATGTATATATGGTTGAATGCAAGCATGTAGGAATGCAATTAATATAATGTATGTAAGTAATGCATAAATACATGAATGAAAGAATGATATACAATGTATGCATGAAAGTATATAATGAATGCTAGATATGAATGCAAGGTATATATGTAATGATAGATATGAATGCATAATGTATAAATATTGTAATACAATATATAATGATAACATGCATGGTAATGTAGAGTATATGATGCAAGCATGAATGAATGGAGGAAATACATGTATATAGGTAATATAGAATGTAACATATGAATACAAGCATGCAAGATAATATATTGTATCCATATATGATGTATTCAACTTAAAGATAATGTAATATATGAAAGGAATGAATGCTAATATATAACATGATATGTAAGGTAATGCAAGGTATAAAATATATGATGTGTGCATGTTTGTATGCCTCTATGTTAATGTATGAAATGATATGAATATACAATGTATGCATATGTATAAAACATGTAGGTAATGCATAGATGCACGAATGAAATGAATGTATGCAATATGTTAATATAAATACAAGTATCTAATATGCATGAATATAAGTATAATGTAATGCAAGTATACATGTATGTATCATGTAATGTAATATACATAATATGTATGTATGCATGTATGCAGGAATGAATGTAATATAATGTAGAGTATGCATATATGAATATAATGTATGCAAGTATATAATGTATTCAAATATGTATGTATGTATGTATGTATGTATGTATGTATGTATGTATGTATGTATAGGTGCATGAATGAATGCAAGTATGCATATATGATATGTATGACTGCATGTATACAATGTAAGTATGTATGTATGTATTTCTATAAATTGAGTTAACCTATAACCTTTTACACACATGCATTCATACACCCTTTGACACCATGTATCCCATGTCACATACACCTACATATCACTAAATCTGAGAACATTAACACATATCCTTTCACACACATGCCAAACACACACATACTCACTTACTCTTTTACCTCTCTTTCTCTATATATATATATATATGTATGTGCCTATATATAGCTTTCCTATATAAATCTATGTATATGAATATGTGAATGTGAATGCGAATTATATATATATATATATATATATATATATATATATATATATATATATATATATATATATATTATGACTAAGTTTGTGTCTTGTTAGCTTATGGTTTAGTTTTGTGCTGGGTTTAGCAAGTGACTTAGGCTATGAGTTAGTAGCTATCTTGGATACTTGATTTGCATATACTTAGTTTGTTTAGACCTAGAATTGACTAACCTAGACAAGTTGACCACAATTGACTAGAGTTGACCTAGTTTGACTTTATAGTTGACCAAAGTTGACCAAGAGTTGACTTTGACCTAGATTGACTTAGAATCATGTAGATTGTATTATAATTTCAATTACCATATAAATTGAACTCTTTATAACCTGTGTTGCTATAACTAGGACTATGTGACTCCAGTTGGCCATCTTTTCATATCAGCTGTTCAGGGTATCAGGCGAGTACATTCTCTGATATTTTCATACATGTCTGGACTATATTCTTGCTCTAGATTACTTTATTTGATGCTGACACGTATCTTCACGGATTAGTACTATATGGATCCTTTCCTGAGATGTTATCCCTCTACGGGTGCATCGGGTATTTCATGTTCATGTACTTTATCATGTGCATCAGGTACTCCTTGTACTCGTACTAGTTCATGTATTTACATGTTCTCATGTGCTTTCATGTGCTTTCATGTGCTATCATGTGCCTCATGTACTACTCATTACATGAGTTCACGTATCTTTAGCTGTATTCATGTGCCAATAACGTAACTTGAATGGATCCTTGTGTATTGATTGGGGCGGTGTGAGTAGAATTGGTTATGTGATCATTATCCCCAGTAGGTAGTCATGTGCCTCTTAATGTATTCATGTGCTTCTTAGTTGTATTCATGTGCCCCTAAGCCGTTTACATAACCATATTGCACTCTAAATCACTTAGCCACTTACAGTCTTTATCTATCATGTATTTACTTTCAGTTACAAATATCTCCTGTTTTCCTGTACTTCCTTTCCAGCATTTTCTGTATTTTACTCTATTGCATGCTTTATACTCCTAACCTGTTATGAACTGTTTTGAGAGATATGTGCTCGTTCCCGTCCTGATTGGACCTGTTGAAAATTTTACAGAGGACGAGGAGGAGGCCTGTTTAGATACTTCTATGGGACAGCCTTAGAGGACACTTACGATCCGGACTTCCAGTCGGATCCCTTAGCTGTAGAGACTGTTGCTCCATAGATATTTTTATCTTATTTCATTGTATTGGAGATTTGAGTTGTTTATTTGGATCTGTATTATTTCTGGTTGTCAGTGGAGTTTATCATAGACACTTAGTTTTCTCTATTTGTATTTCATGTGGATTTAGATCTTGCATCTTTTATATTATTCTATCTTATCGTATTCTACCTTAGACGTGATTGAGATATATTCGGTTATGTCACCCCCATTCGGGGAGTATAACTGTTTATTACCTTAAACTGTTAGATGTTGTGACCTAGGACAGCGTTCTACCGCCGAAACTGCGGCGTAGGCTGGACGTACCCACGTCTCGTGCCCTTACTCTAGGGTGCGGGTCGTGACAGGCGCCGGGGGTGGGGGGAGGAGGTGGCCAGCAGAGCAGGGGGCGATGAGAGGAGGACGGCGGAGGCTGGAGGCTGCTTCCGGCCACCACCGGACGACACTGGATCGCCGCCGCCGCGCAAGAGCTGGGGTGGTGGAGGGGCCACCGGAGTTTGGGGGGAGACCGGGGAGGGAGAGCCCCACCATGGCTAGCTGGTTGGGAGACCAAGAGGCCCGCGGCCGATCGAGGAGTGGCTCACTGTAGCGGGCGGCCGAGCGGGGAGGGCGACGACGGGGAGAGAGCGAGGGTGGCCGACGGCGAGCGGTCGGAGCCGCTCTGCTCTGCTGCCAGAAACTCGTGCGGGGGGGGGGGGGGGGGGGAGGGGGGGTCATGCGAGCATGTCTCAGAGAAAGGGGGTAGAAGAAAAATAGATTGATAACACATACATATATACACATACATATATATATATATATATATATATATATATATATATATATATATATATAATTTTATTTTATTTTATTTTATTTGAGGGTGTCCACTTCTTAATGGTGCTTGGAAGCATGCCTCCAAGGGGGCTCGAAGCCGCGCCACTGCGCCGGGGTGCTCCACCGTTCCCAATGGGCTACGGCCACGGGGACATATATATATATATATATATATATATATATATATATATATATATATATATATATATATATATATATATATATATATATATATAAGATGATATTGATAGTTAAGTTAGGAGAGGGAAGTATCGTACCAACAATAACAGGGGTTAGTGCAACAGATTTTGGAAGAAACAGGTAGCAGTTCTGTGCAAGAGAAATTGAAGCAGCAGTAGTTGTTGCCCTTTGGCAACAACAGGGCTGATACCCACAATATCAGTCAGTGGGGAAATGGGGGTGCAGTTTCTGTGTATATACACAAATCTGGGTGTTATATGTATGCAGGCCTGTGTTCCTGCAATGGACAGGCATATCCATAGCAGCAACAACAACAATGTCACCTGTGCACACGTGTTTGTGCACAGGTAGAATCTGTAGGCATATA
Source organism: Iris pallida (assembly GCA_029216955.1). Classification (NCBI taxonomy): domain Eukaryota; kingdom Viridiplantae; phylum Streptophyta; class Magnoliopsida; order Asparagales; family Iridaceae; genus Iris; species Iris pallida. The sequence continues at coordinate 23,773,438 of JANAVB010018199.1, read as the reverse complement.
CCTACCTGTTTGCGTGAGTTAGGAGGAGAAATAGCTGCCATCTGTAGGTAGAAGAGAGGGGAGTAGTCTGTGCAGGCCAATAGGGCCTGTACACTTGGGCATGATTAGATACTGCTGTAGCAGTATCAGTAAGAAGGTAGTAACCTGCAGGATAGTGCAGGTTTGAGAACCTGTGCACATATGTGAACAGGGCTGATGAGGGTGCAGGAAGATGAAATAGCATGCATCATGTAGGGTTAATTAGAGGGGAGTGACAGCAGGAATTAGCAAGTGAGAGGGTAGTTGAAGGCATCAGGTCTTAGCCACCTGTGCACATGTGTGCACAGGTTAGAGATTAGAAGCAACAGTTACTGCTCGTACAGAAAGTAGGACAGGTAGGAGAGAACAACAGCATTAGGGGTGCCCTTTGTAGCAATATGCATTAGACAGTAGATAGGTAGGGAGAAATAATTAAGAGAGGGCTGGCCCTGTGTGTAGAAGCATGGAATTTCAGACGCATCTACAGGACAGAATTCCTATGCGCCTAACATTACATGCGCCAGGGAACATCAAACGAAGTTCTTGGCACAGCAAGACAGCAAAAGTATAGACATCAAAAGAATTTTTTTATTTTCATATAAAAGTCTATTACATGTCTAAAAAAGGATTTACAAAAGAGAATTTCAACAAAAAAAGAAAGAATCCTAAGACTACAGCCAGGCGCAGCAAACTGTCATGCGCCTTCTGTCCGGCGCATCGTCCGTCAAGCGCATCACTTCAGCGTCTCAGTTAGGCGCATCTCTTCAGCATCTCAGTTATGCGCATCATGAAGTCTCAGCATATGCGCTCTACTTCGACCCGATCAAGTGCTTCGACTAATGAAGCATTTATTGAGCAGAATTAGGGTGGGCGATCAACCCCACTCTAGCGGGAGGAAGAGCTCTCCAAAGCCCAAGTAAGAGGAGAGCACCGCAACTCCGATCCGCGGCTAAAGGAGCCGCTTTCAACACAACCCGAATGGGCAACACCCACTCTTGCAGGAGGAAGAGCTCTCCAAAGCCCAAGGAAGATGGGAGCACCACAATTCCGATCTGCGGCTCTTCCGGAATAACGAAGACGAGGCTCGAGCATCCCGATCTTTGGATGCAACAGGCACCTTCCGCCTGCCTCAGAAGCCCTCGATTCCGACTTTTGGATGTAACAGTCACCTTCAAGTGCATGAATGAAGACAATTCGTCGCATTTTCACCCTCGGGAGCATCTTGTCAACAGAATGTGCTCGAGCAAATAAGTTCATTCGGGAAGACGCGAGAGAACGAGAAGCAAAACTCTCTCCTTGCTGCTATTTATAGGTCGGGCAAATCAAACCCATGCGCCAAGTGGCGGGCTCTCCGAATCCCTGCAATGAATTTGCATTTATGGTGATGAACCTGACGCTTCGAATTCAGCCAAGTCAAGAACGGCTATTTTAAGCACTCGAGGAACGCAACAGTCGTACCAATAAAAATGCGTCATGCAAATGGATGCGCCGGTCAGATACCTCGCATCGTACAGACGCGTCCGACGGTACCAAGCGCCCGGTATGGATGCGCCCAACAAATCATGCGTCCTAATCAACATGGACCCATGCGCCCAGTGGAACGCAGATCAATGCGCCCACTCAACAACCCATCACCCGTCAAAGAACATTAAATGCTAAAGTCTGACACGACAACAGACATGCCTCGATGATAGAGCAGCAACAGCTTTTACAGAAAACGAAGCGTCGCTGACGTCAACGTCATCATTACTCTCTTCCGGCGGTTACAAGCCACGTGGCTGCCCAACCATTCGCGTGCGCCTCCGCGGCTATGCGCCCAAACCTCTGCATGCGCTTCAAGAGCCATGCGCCTCAGACCTTCCTCAGATCCCTAAAGTCGGAGGTCAAGTCACTACTGAAGCTTCGCATGCGCCTCTAAAGCCGTGCGCCCAGACCGGTTCGTGACTCCTGAAGGTTGCGAGCCAAAGTCTTCTCATGCGCCCAATCCCAGACGCATCCTGTCAGATTACCCTCCACCAAATCCGAGACCTTTGAGCTACGGACACGCGCCACGTGTCCTTTGACTCAATTCAGCCTATGAAGGGGTGCTAATCACCCAAGATCTCAGCAACTGAAAGATCCTCTCCCCTGCTATGTGCCAGCCCATAAAAGCAGCATGAAGGATTCAACCCACAAATGATGGTGCACCATCCATGCGCCTCCCGCAGCTTCAACCACGTGGCATCCCCACGTACAGGCGCATCCTACATATGCGCGCATGAGCAGCCAGCCTGCAAGCTATAAATAGAGGAATCATTTCCTTCTTCTACACACGGAGACACACCTACGGACAGAGATCTTCATACACACAGTAAGAGAGGCAGATACAGACACTCAACGTCTTCTTCCTCTCCACAAGCTCCAGCACCCAGAGCAACTCAGACAACCGAGAACCGTCGTCAGATCGTCAACGGAGTCAATGCATTACCACTCGCTCCATCGACACAGGGACCCAGATAAACAAAAGTGTACTAATAGGACTACATCTAAGTCCTACATTGTAACATTGTTCTGTTTGTAGTTGAAATTGCAATCAAAAGATTTTAATAGCAAACACTGTGCACTACCCTGTGCACAGGATATGTGTGTGCAGGGCATCAGTTGTGCAGGGATTACAGTGGAAGTTTGAAACTGCTAGTAGGCAGTGTGGAATGGGTTAATAGCAGGTAACAGGAGGTGATACCTGTTGAGGGTAAGTGTGTGTGTGCAGTAAGGTAGGTCATGGATCGTGTAAATAGATATATATGTTAGGTGAACTCATAGGTAATGAGTAGGCAATCTCGAGATAGGTATTTGATTTACCTATGTGAGTAATAGGAAGGTTAAGCATAGCCTATTGCATAGGTAAAGGTTTTGGTTACCTTGTGTTAAGGAATTAATTAGGTAATAGGTATACATGTAAATGTTGGGTAATGTCTATGCATGAGTATCCTCATTATGTGTAGGTAAGGTTAAGAGTTTAGGTGGTGGGTAGGTAAAGCCCAGTATATAGGCATTGGGTAAGTTAAGGTACCCAATTAGTGTTTGGTAACTAGAAATAGCTAGTTTGACATAGTTTGACTATTTTGACCTAGAAATGACCTTATGACCTAGATTTGGACTAGTTTAACTTGTATTCATTCCAAAACTTGGCATTGATGTAATATTACATATTTAGGTCTTCGAGGCACCGTATCAGATATTGTTGATACTTCACATCGGATCTCACTTCTATGATAATTTTTCGTTTATAATAATTTCTATGTTTCTTGTATTTTGTGTAGATATACTTGTTTCTTGACACATTGATTACACGGATTGGTATTTACGGATCCCGTCATGAGATGTTATTCCCGTATGTCTGGTATACCATATGCAAGCCTCGTTGTAGTTCTTGTGCATTGTATAGACACCGATTCCTGAGAGGATTAGCAACCTTTCAAGTAAATTCCGTGTCGTAACGTATCATGGTTGGATCCACTATACTAGTCGGGGGCGGGAAGTAGTAGTATAGATATGTGCTTCCCGTGCATGATATCGTTTTCCGTGATTGTTAATCATATACCGCATGTATGATTAACCAGGCCATAAATTACCGTGCAAGTTCCCAAGCCAATCACATGTTGAAACTAATACTCACTCACATAGCTAGTATTTCCTGATTATTGTACATGATGATTCATGTTTTTCTTGTTTACTTCCACTTATGTTATATTCATGTACATGTCATTTATTCTTGTATATCCTCTCTGTTTACTGTTATATTGTCTTTATCATTGACTGGAACTGTTATTAGAAATGTACTTCGCTCTAATCATGAATGGATATATTTTTCAGACGATTCATATGACGGATGCCCCACTTACTACGGCCCGCAGGACGTAGATCAGGAGATTCTGATCCAGGAGGGCTTAGTCTCAGCTGAGGAGTTCTTATTAGATTGACACTCTTGCATAATTGAGGTTCAAGTTGAAATTTTTGTGCTTTATTTTCAAGGATCTTCTAATTGACTTATATATCAGTTCTGGGAAAGGAAATCTTGATCAAATTATAATTTTCAGGTATGCTCGTATACCACAGACGTAAAATATATTATATTATGGTCCTTGTTTCTTTCTTTTTATGAAGCTTATACAATACAACAACTAATCACGAGCATACAGCATGCGAGACAAGGTAGATTACTCTTGAATTGTGTAAGCTAGATTCATATAATATATAATATTATAGATACCTTGCTTCTCTCTTCTTTCAAAGTTACTATAGTCACTATTTATGTTGTTTGTGTTACATCAGCTTTAAAATTCCTTGAAGTATTTTTGACCTTCTTATACATGATCTTGTTGCTGGTTTGTTGTCAATTTCAGGACTTATCAAAAGTTAAAATTATATTTCTTGTGTTGTTTGTCATGTTTTTCCTCATCTCACTTTATTTCAGACATTTCTTGTATATTTTCATTGTATTCTTCCAATAATTGGTATGTAGATTATCATTTTTTTTTCTTACCTCTTTTAGGTCTTGAAAACATCATTACCTTATTTTATTTTATTTTTATTTTATTCTTATTTTATTAGTATTGTGTATTTTGTATCAGGTACTTTACTTGTTTGGATTCCTTATTATGTTATCGATTTTAGTACCTACCAAATTTGATGATGATGGCATGTATTTTTTTAATTTTATTTGTCCTTATTAGGCTTTATGAGGATTACTATTGTATTTTTCTTTCAATATTTCATGACATATGTTCTTATGATTAAGGGATGGAGTAAGTGAGTCTTAGTTCAACCAAGTACTAAATATTAAACTTGACCAGATTAGCACGTCTTGTTATCCTTCCATGTCAAGTTCTTTTGCCTTTCCATCCTTTACGTTTTGTCTTTCTATGCTTTATCGATGTTCTTTCTTGTGCTCACATACTCTTTGTTCTTCATCTTTTGCATCTCTCACCATAATCTAGGTAGATTCCTTCGGGCATAAGTCATTTCTTTGGGTTCGAGAATGGTCTTCGTAAGAACGAGTGGCGACATCAAAAGAAGAGTGTTGATTTGGAGTTTTGAGATTGGGACAACTTTTGGTGAGATGGTTGCAGAGCACAGATTATCATTCAGAGCAGTCTGGTTGCGTTTTGGACCGACGTGAGAATATTTCGAAGAGTCAAGCTATTCGTCTAGTTCGAATCACTTGGAAGCATCATTCTTACGACGAGCCTACCTATGAGATGAGATGGACGATACCCACCGGTGGTATCCTCATGTGCTCGACTCGATAGGCAAAAATTTCTTCTAATGTATTTTCTTTAATGATGGCTTATTTATTTCTAGACCGTATCCCCTATCTTGTAAAAATTTTGAGGACGAAATTTTTGTAAGGGGGGTAGATTGTAAACCCCACTTTTCGAATAGTCATATATTATATTATTATTGTGGTATTGTGATGTAGTGATAATATATAATATATTTTTCTAGGTATTTTGGGTATGGTTGAGACCCAGTTGATCAACCTAAAGTTGTAGCTTGTGTAACTCTACATAAGAAACCTCATGTATTATTTGTCAATTATAGGCTTGGTTAATTAGGGTAAACAACTTTTTGATTGGCTTCAAATAATTTTCATTATGTCTTGACCCTCGACTGGCCTAACCCATAATCTAGGAGGGGTTACTAAAACACTTTTTCCCCTCACCCTATTATTTGCCATTGGTCAATCAATGACCCTTAGATTAAGATTCAAGGGGGCTTATCAACCCTTCTCCTCATCCTTCCCTCTTTTAATCCTAGCCATAGGAACAAGGATCCAATGGATATTAAGAACCCCTAACTTGTATCTCCTATTTTTGAGTACAACATCAAATTATATCACTACCCCTAACTACCTTTTCCATATATGATCTCTTTTTTCCTTTTCTAATAGAATTCCTAACCCTAACCTAAATACTCCTCTTCATCTTCTTCTTCTTCATCTTCATCTTCTTCTTCGTGAAGAGCAGCTCAAGCCCGAGCCCCATGCTGCCTCGACCATAACCCCCGACTCCGCCACCCTCTTCTCATTCTCCCCTTGTCCTGAACAAGTGCCGCGTCAGTGATCCTCCTCACCCAGCGCATGCTGCCTCTAACTTCGTGCGTATAGGCGTCGACGACTCTCGGCCAGCAGGTCTCACCCTGGCCCTGTACCGCTCTCCTCCAGGTGTCGACCCCCCCGCTAGTCGACCGGATCCAGGCAACCCTCTCGTTTTCGACTTCCATAGCAGCAATAACGACCGTTGCATCAAAGCAGCAACGTTGGCCTCAACGACATCATGTTCGCTGCTAGCAACATCTCGTCGAGCTACCCCCACGTCTACGCTTGCTCTTGTCCTGTCCTTTGTCGAAGAATGAGATATCCCTGCATACTAAATTCATCAATCTGGTATAAATACTTTCCTTCTTCCTTTCGTCTCTTCGCATCATTGCTACTCCCTTATAATATTTCATTGTTCGCTTGTATTCCGAGGGCGTTGTAGATACATCATTGAACGTGTGAAGCGCCGAGCGTGAAGCGGATAGGAGCCTCGCAACTGAAGACACGATTGCGCTCTATATCCTCAGGCGAGTGGTCACTCATAACTCGTAGCAGTTTATTAAACTCAAATATTGCATTTATCTTTAGCATAAATTTTAGCGGAATAGTTTAAATTGAGTAGCTAATTATATGGATATCCCTTGGATTACATGTTTCCTTCATAATAATTTGATAAGGCATGCCTGGTTCGTAGCTTAGTCTAGAATACCTTTACCTGACATATAAATACCAAACATGACATATATTTACTTGATTATAGTACCACCTCTTAGCTTTTTGCGTTTGAGGTTTATTGGTAGATCCGTACTTTCACATGTTTAAGTTGCTTCTTAAATTATTGCACTTCAACTCTGGTTATAGCTCCATACATTCACATGTTTAGGTTGGTTTGCAATTTATTGAAATTTGAACCTTGATACTGGCTTTAGATACTTCACATATTTATATTGCTTTCCAATTTATTACACTTGACACTATATATCTTGCCTTCTAAACTGCATCTAAGTAGATCATGGATAAAGTCCATACTTCTTTATTCTGTTATTTGAACGAATTTATGACCACTTGCTTCATGAGACAGTTGATCAAATAACTTCATTTTAGATACACGTTATTTGTAGCATTTGGGTTCCTAAAATTTATCTTCTATTTTGGAAATTTTTTTATTTTTATTTTTGTTGGAATCAATTATTAAATAGGATATTGATTTGGGATCGTAAGATTTTTGCCTAAGCCTATAGGTTAGATATAAGAAAATTAGGTCGTATATGGTCTCTGGGGCCCCTAGATAGTCCCTAGCATATTATTTCACCACTTTAGAATTTTTAGGATTTTATGAAGATTTTTCGATAATTTTATATATGATTTTATATTTTTCCTAAGCTTATATGATTTAATGTGAGAGCACCCGAGAGTAGTTATGAGGCCAAAGAATTTATTTGGGCTCTAGAACCCTTAAAATATTTTCTAGATTTTTCTAGAAATTTTTAGAAATTTTCTGGAATTTATTTGAAATTTTTAGGATTTTTCTGATTTTTATTTAATTTTCTGAATATTAGAAACCCATTTTTTCCCTCAATTACCCAGTCAGCCGCGGGGGGCGCCCACCCGTCAGCGCCGGGTGGGTGAGGCTGGGTCTCCGAGCCGCATTAGAATATTAATCCAAGCCATGCTTGGAGCCGCAGCCAAGCCGGCCCAACCCATAGACGTTAGATCTCTACGGGGACCGCTGGATGGCTGAAACGTGTCCCCACCCAGCCGACTGAACAGCAGCCACCGACTCTCTCTTTTCCTATATATATAGTATATAGTTTATTATTTTCGAAACCCTAGAATTTCAGCAGCTTTTTGAGAGGAAGTTCAATAGGGATTCTTCAACTTCGCAAAGGGTTTGTCGTTGATCTAGGCGTCCGTTTTGTACGCCGTTTTTTTATTAGAAGCGTATTGAGGTTATGTTTCTGAAAATATATTTTAATTTCTGTAATTTTGATCTCGAATTTCTGAATAATTATTTGAGTGTCGGTTGTCCAAAAATCAACAGGTCGCACGGTTTTCGAGATTCCGAGTGATCCCGAACTCCTTTTCGCGATCCGTTTGAAGTTTTGGAAAGCTGACACCGAGCTCTACAACATATAATTTTTCCAAAAATTCAGAGTTTCATGTAGTATTTTATTTTGTTCATAGAAGTCAGATTTGGTCAACGGTTCATCGATTTGGTCATGGCCATAATGGCGATAACTTTTGACCAAATCGTGATTTTGTGGCACGGTCGATTCCAGTGCACTCATGGCGCTGAAATCTACCATGTTGCATACTCAAACTTTTGAATTCATAATGTTAGACTAGTTAGTCAATAGTATGCCTCAGTTTGCGTGCCACGAGTCCCGAATTTGGAACCGTGAATTTCCTTGGCCAAATATTTGTGTGTAAATTGTTATTTCAGAATTAAATAGGTTAAAATTGGATTTTAGATTATTTACTCCAGAATTAAAATAGTATTAATTAATTTAACCCATTAGCCACTCCCTAGGATTTTTAGAGTGGGAATCGTTGATCTAACTTGTGATTGTTTTGTGTCGGGGTAGATCAGACTACGACGTCTTGACTTGTGACTTATCATCTATCGGAGCAGGCAAGTATCACTATGACATATGTTTTCTTTATTTTATACTGCATGTTTCATATCGTCTTTTCACTATTACTCCCTTATGGTTCATGATTTTCATTGTTCATGATTACTATTGTGCACGAGAGTTAGAATCGGTTGGATATACCTACATGTTCATGCCTTACTCATTGTTTCCTATTGTTTACAGTTTATCGTATTGCTAATATTTATCGTAGTGGACATGTATTGTGAGTGAGTCGGGCGGGGGAATACAACAAGTAAGCATGTGGTCAACGAATTGAATACAGACCCCCTATACACTGATTGCATAATATCAGTCATGCACCACACGTATGACTGACGGATATCCCAAGCCGTCTACATGCTGAAAGTTGGTATTCTAAAACACATAGTATACGTGACTTAATTATTGTTGCTCATTGTCTATTGTTCTTCTTTCGTCAAGTCTACCTTCTTATTGTCATCATGTCTTAGTGGTATGTCAAAGTCTACCTTCATATTGTTATCATGTCTCAAATGTACTTTCTTATCATACAATGTCATACTTATCTTCAGTTAAACTCCTTTTATCGTTCCTTCATGCTTGTATAATATATTGTGTAATGTAGTGTTATGGTGATCTTGCTCCAATCCTGACTGGATAACTATTTTTCAGCTTTAGACGACGAGATTTGCCCCGAGGTCTACGGTGAGTATGTTGGCAACCCTGATATCACTGGCGGACCCGATTCTGACACTGATGCGAATTAGCATATTTCCTTCCTCATGGATTCGAATTAGTTAGTAGTTATAGTTATGAAGTTTAGTTGTCTATTTTATTTTCTGCTATCTGAATTTGTTCCCGAGACTTTCTGAGTTATACTGGATTATTTCATATTTATAATATTGAGACTATTGGATATTTTGGTGATTATTGCTGGCTTAGTTGTGGATGATACATATGCGTGTTGTGCTTGTTGTGGACCATTGTTATCATAGACAGCATATTACCGTCGATGCTGCGGCGTAGGCTGGACTTGGCCACGAACTCGTATCCCAAAATTGGGAGCGGGTGGTGACAAGTCTTTATGGTGGCCCATGTAGGTCCAATTTCGCAAAAGAGTGCGAACTCGTGGTAGTACTTAAGTTAGTCGTACTACTGCGAGCCTGCGAATAGAGTTGGAGTTAGGAGATTATAACATCCACAACAGGATTTTCAACCTTATGAGTCTATTTTATCTTAGGATCTTATTGTCTCTTAAATTGCATCTTGCTTGATTCCGTCCGTGAATTCTTCAATATGTTTGTATCTGCCGTTCTAACCATATCCTTTCTTTCCTTTTCGTCCGTAATGGTTGAGACAAGGCGCAGTGTGATCCGTAAGGGGAAAAGGGTAGCTAACCCTTATGCTACTCCCGAGCCCGAAGGATCGACAACAGAGAGTACAGAATTCGTAGAGCCCTCTAACCATCAACAAGATAGGGTTAGTGCTGAGGATCTTCCACCCCCACCACCAGGAGCCCCAATCCAAGGAGTGACTGTAGATAGAGCACATATCCTTGCGATACTCCAGGGCATGATGGAGACTCAGCAGAGGCATGCAGATGTTTTGGAGAGGAGCATAGAAACACGACAAGATTGTGTGGGTACTATTGATGGGTTTCGTAAAATGAACCCACTTCCCTTTACTGGTTCGAAAAAACCCATAGAAGTTACCAACTGGCTAGTGGAGATAGAGACACTACTAGAGGCATCGGAGCTGCCACCGGAGAAATGGATAAAAGTAGTGAAGTTGCAGCTCAAGGACAATGCACACATCATTGGTGGGCTACACAAGAAATACGGTTGGGCAAGAATGTGTCATGGGAAGAGTTTACGGACCTCTTAAACACCATGTTCTTCCCCATGACAGTTCGAAAGGAGCTGCGGGATCATTTCATACGACTAGAGCAGGAGAGCATGACAGTGGACGAATATGATGCAGAATTCAGTCGCTTGAGTCGTTTTGCTCCTACTCTTGTATCTACAGAAGAAGAGAAGGCAGAGAAATTCCATTTTGGGTTGAATTACAAGTTGCAGAGTTTGACAGCGTCAGTAGACCCAACATCCTATACGGGTATCTTGAATGCAGCTACGCGTCAAGAATCTATCATAAGGCAGAAAGTAGCTTCCCAAAAGAGAGGTTAGGACTTTATTTCTCAGAAGACCCAAGCCTCCAACTAGGGTGGTAGTCATCAAGAAACATCAAAACGTCCAAATATTTCTCAGAAGACCCTTCAAATCCAGCATCAACATCATCCTCCAACTAGGGTGGTATCATCCCAGCCACAACAACAGCCTATCCCACCCAAGCCTAAGTGTAATTATTGTGGAAGAGAAGGACACAAGTGGGACCATTGTAGGAAGAGGTTAGGACTTTGTCTCCTTTGTGGATCACCAGACCACCAAGTGCGAGAATGCCCCGCAGCACCAGCTCATAAGCCAGTTTCGCAACAACAGTCTGGCGGAGCACAACGTCAAGGACAAGCATTTGTGGCTGTGACTCAATCCCAAAACATAGGGAACTTAAATATGTTTCCTTAAAGACCTTCCTTAGTTTTAGTTGTTAGATAGGATGCATGCTTAGTTAGTTTATAGTATGCTTATTATTGATCAGTTCCCTTATGTTCCTAGCCATTATCTCTCCGTGACTTAGCTTAAGAAATTATTGCTTGTAAGAGTTAGGTATTATACTATGCTATTTGTGATGTTTTGATTTTTGAGGATAAAAATCTTTTAAGGGGGATAGTTTGTAGCATTTGCGTTCCTAGAATTTATCTTCTATTTTGGAGATTTTTTTTATTTTTGTTGGAATCAATTATTAAATAGGATATTGATTTAGGATCGTAAGATTTTTGCCTAAGCCTACAGGTTAGATATAAGGAAATTAGGTCGTATATGGTCTCTGGGGCCCCTAGATAGTCCCTAGCATATTATTCCACCACTTTAGAATTTTCAGAATTTTATGAAGATTTTTAGATAATTTTATATATGATTTTATATTTTTCCTAAGCTTCTATGTTTTACTATGAGAGCACCCGAGAGTAGTTATGAGGCCAAAGAATTTATTTGGGCTCTAGAACCCTTAAAATATTTTCTAGATTTTTCTAGGAATTTTTAAAAAAAAAAATTAGGATTTATTTGAAATTTTTAGAATGTTTCCTGATTTTTATTTAATTTTCTGAATATTAAAAACCCATTTTCCCCCCTCAATTACCCAGTCAGTCGCGGGGGGTGGAAGGGGGCGGGGGGGGGGGGGGGGGGGGGGGGAGGGGGGGTGGGGCTACCCGTCAGCCGCTCGGGCGTGGGTGGTAGGCCCACCCGTCAGCATCGGGTGGGTGAGGCTGGGTCTCCGAGCCGCATTAGAATACTAATCCAAGCCATGCTTGGAGCCGCAGCCAAGCCGACCCAACCCATAGCCGGTAGATCTCGGCGGGGACCGCTGGATGACTGACACGTGTCCCCACCAAGCCGACTGAAAAGCAGCCACCGACTCTCTGTTTTCCTATATATAGTATATAGTTTATTATTTTCGAAACCTTAGAATTTCAGCAGCTTTTTGAGAGGAAGTTCAATAGGGATTCTTCGACTTCGCGGAGGGTTTGCCGTTGATCTAGGCGTCCGTTTTGCATGCCGTTTTTTTTATTAGAAGCGTATTGAGGTTAGGTTTCTGAAAATATATTTTAATTTTTGTAATTTGATCTCGAATTTCTGAATAATTATTTGAGTGTCGGTTGTCCAAAAATCAACACGTCGTACGGTTTTCGAGATTCCGAGTGATCCCGAACTCCGTTTCGCAATCCGTTTGAAATTTTGGAAAGCTGACACCGAGCTCTTGTAATTTTTTCAAAAATTCATAGTTTCATCTAGTATTTTATTTTGTTCATAGAAGTCAGATTTGGCCAACGGTTCATCGATTTGGTCATGGTTAGCCATAATGGCGATAACTTTTGACCAAATCGTGATTTTGCGGCACAGTCGATTCCAGTGCACTCATGGCGTTGAAATCTACCATGTTGCACATTCAAACTTTAGAATTCATAATGTTTGACTAGTTAGTCAACAGTATGCATCGATTTGCGTGCCACGAGTCTCGAATTTGGAACCGTGAATTTCCTTGGCCAAATATTTGTGTGTAGATTGTTTTTTCATAATTAAATAAGTTAAAATATGATTTTAGATGATTTACTCCAGAATTAAAATAGTATTAATTAATTTAACCCATTAGCCACTCTCTAGGATTTTTAGAGTGGGAATCGTTGATCTAACTTGTGATTGTTTCGTGTCGTGGTAGATCGGACTACGACGTCTTGACTTGTGACTTTATCATCTATCGGAGCAGGCAAGTATCACTATGACCTATGTTTCCTTTATTTTATACTGCATGTTTCATATCGTCTTTTCACTATTACTCCCTTATGGTTCATGATTGTCATTGTTCATGATTACTATTGTGCACGAGAGTTAGAATCGGTTGGATATACCTACATGTTCATGCCTTACTCATTGTTTCCTATTGTTTACAGTTTATCGTATTGCTAATGTTCATCGTAGTGGACATGTATTGTGAGTGAGTCGAACGGGGGAATACAACAAGTAAGCATGTGGTCATAGTAAACATGTAGGTATGAGGCCAAAGAATTTATTTGGGCTCTAGAACCCTTAAAATATTTTCTAGATTTTTCTAGAAATTTTTAGAAATTTTCTAGGATTTATTTGGAATTTTTAGAATTTTTCCTAATTTTTATTTAATTTTCTGAATATTAAAAACCCATTTTCCCCCTCAATTACCCAATCAGTCGTGGGGGGGGGGGGGGGGGGGGGGGGGGGGGGGGGCCTACCCGTCAGCCGCTCAAGCATGGGTGGCAGGCCCACCCGTCAGCGCCGGGTGGGTGAGGCTGGGTCTCCGAGCCGCATTAGAATATTAATCCAAGCCATGCTTGGAGCCGCAGCCAAGCCGGCCCAACCCATAGCCGGTAGATCTCGGCGGCGACCGCTGGATGACTGACACGTGTCCCCACCAAGCCGACTGAAAAGCAGCCACCGACTCTCTGTTTTCCTATATATATAGTATATAGTTTATTATTTTCGAAACCCTAGAATTTCAACAGCTTTTTGAAAGGAAGTTCAATAGGGATTCTTCGACTTCACGGAGGGTTTGCCGTTGATGTAGGCGTCCGTTTTGCACGCCGTTTTTTTTATTAGAAGCGTTGAGGTTAGGTTTCTGAAAATATATTTTAATTTATGTAATTCTGATCTCGAATTTCTGAATAATTATTTGAGTGTCGGTTGTCGCACGGTTTTCGAGATTCCGAGTGATCCCGAACTCCGTTTCGCGATCCGTTTGAAATTTTGGAAAGCTGACACCGAGCTCTACAACATATAATTTTTCCAAAAATTTAAAGTTTCATCTAGTATTTTATTTTGTTCATAGAAGTCAGATTTGGTCAACGGTTCATCGATTTGGTCATGGTTAGCCATAATGGCGATAACCTTTGACCAAATCGTGATTTTGCGGCACGGTCGATTCCAGTGCACTCATGGCGTTGAAATCTACCATGTTGCACATTCAAACTTTTGAATTCATAATGTTTGACTAGTTAGTCAACAGTATGCATCAGTTTGCGTGCCACGAGTCCCGAATTTGGAACCGTGAATTTCCTTGGCCAAATATTTGTGTGTAGATTGTTATTTCAGAATTAAATAAGTTAAAATAGGATTTTAGATGATTTATTCCAGAATTAAAATAGTACTAATTAATTTAACCCATTAGCCACTCTCTAGGATTTTTAGAGTGGGAATCGTTGATCTAACTTGTGATTGTTTCCTGTTGGGGTAGATCGGACTACGACGTCTTGACTTGTGACTTTATCATCTATCGGAGCAGGCAAGTATCACTATGACCTATGTTTCCTTTATTTTATACTGCATGTTTCATATCGTCTTTTCACTATTACTCCCTTATGGTTCATGATTGTCATTGTTCATGATTACTATTGTGCACGAGAGTTAGAATCGGTTGGATATACCTACATGTTCATGCCTTACTCATTGTTTCCTATTGCTTACAGTTTATCGTATTGCTAATGTTTATCGTAGTGGACATGTATTGTGAGTGAGTCGGGCGGGGGAATACAACCAGTAAGCATGTGGTCAACGAATTGAATACAGACCCCCTATACACTGATTGCATAATATCAGTCATGCACCACACGTATGACTGACGAATTTCCCAAGCCGTCTACATGCTGAAAGTTGGTATTCTAAAACACACAATATACGTGACTTAATTATTGTTGCTCATTGTCTATTGTTCTTCTTTCGTCAAGTCTACCTTCTTATTGTCATCATGTCTTAGTGGTATGTCAAAGTCTACCTTCATATTGTTATCATGTCTCAAAGGTACTTTCTTATCATACAATATCATACTTATCTTCAGTTAAATTCCTTTTATCGTTCTTTCATGCTGGTATAATATATTGTGTAATGTATTGTTATAGTGATCTTGCTCCAATCCTGACTGGATAACTATTTTTCAGCTTTAGATGACGAGATTTGCCCCGAGGTCTACGGTGAGTATGTTGGCGACCCTGATATCACTGGCGTACCCGATTCCAGCACTGATGCGAATTAGTATATTTCCTTCCTTATGGATTCGCATTAGTTAGTAGTTATAGTTATGAAGTTTAGTTGTCTATTTTATTTTCTGCTATCCGGATTTGTTCCCGAGACTTTTTGAGTTGTAGTGGATTATTTCATATTTATAATATTGAGACTATTGGATATTTTGGTGATTATTGCTGGCTTAGTTGTGGATGATACATATGCGTGTTGTGCTTGTTGTGGACTATTGTTATCATAGACAGCGTACTACCGCCGATGCTGCGGCGTAGGCTGGACTTGGCCACGAACTCGTATCGCAAAATTGGGACCGGGTCGTGACATTATTTCACACTACAATTAAAACGATAACCACTAGATCCTGACAATCACAAATCTATGCTACTTGCTAGATGTCTTTTATTTGATTGTCTTGTTATTTCCGTGGCTTAATTTTCGATGGAAAACTGAACATTATGTAACACTTCAAAGAAGGTGTAAGACAGAGATCCTTGGAGGATTCTCAGAGACGAAAAACTAGCGTGTTACTTCGAAGAAGACACAGAAGAATTCGTAGCAGCAGCAGCAGCAGAAATTTCACTAACAGTTTCTGATTAGATCAGAACTGTTCTCGTTCAAAACGAGTTGCAAGTGGACAGAAGATGTTTAGAAGGTTCTGATTAGATCAGAGAAGGAAAAAGCCTGCTGGGGTAAATGATCACCGGAGCTCAAAGCTTGATTCGCCCCACACGAACAGCTTCCAGGAACCAGCAAGTTCGACGGAAAACTTTGAAATACTCCGCTCTTCTGACTCTTCGGATGGCCCGAACTGCTGTGCTGTATTGTGCTGGTGCACAACTTCTCTTTTCTCTTGAACTCTCAAAAATTCGTAAGGAATTGTGTTATGAACACTTAGTCCCCAAGAGAGAGAAGAGAAACATATATAGACCCGCAATGTAACCGCCCAGTTAGCAGAACGTTCGGGACGTTGGAAAAAACCGTCCCGAACGTTTACAAACTGCTCAATTGTGCACAGACACGATCTGAGCCAATTTGCGCATACCGCGTGCTAACTGCGCCACTGCGCCAATGGCGCCATCTGCCCCCGCGCGCACATGCGCAACACATGCACCACGTGCACCCTGCACCAACCGATGCGTTAACAGCAGCGCCATCTGGCTGCACCAACCTGCGTGCCATCTGGCCACGCCAACTGGCGCACGATCGGACAACGGAACTGGCGCGCGAACGACTGTGCAATAGGCTCACGCAACGACCGCAACTTAAGCTAACTATGCGCCTAGCGACGATGCTGACGTGCTAAGTGCAAAGTGCGCCAACAAAACGCCACATTACGCCTCACAAGTCCGAGTTCGAGTCCAAGTCCGAGTCGCTAAGCCCCTACGGGGCTTATCTCCAATGGAATAAATTCCAATAGCAAAAAGCATTAATGCTTTACCATGGAGTCTATCCTTACCTCCTAGTAAAATCACCCACAAAGTTCCCTCCTTAGGGTCACCACCCCATGTGCATATCTCAACAACATACTATGTATATATTGAGATACAACTCATGAAGTTTTTCTAATGTGGGAGTAAAATACTAGGCATATGTTGAGTATAAACTTTCTACATGTCAAGAAAAAACTCCAACAATCTCCCATATATCTTGATATATGGATTGAATGTTCCCCACAGTAACTGTCCATCATATATTAGGAAAAATGTCACTGACGACTTGAATCTTCCTACATGGGTCAAACAACATACTATAATACAAGAATAGACTAAGTCTTGAATTCTGCACCATAGTTGCAATTTTTTCCACTCACATAATGTAGTTACATGTGCTTCTGGCTGCACATTAAATGCCCTGTGCCAGCCTGGTTTCAGTGTATAATTTTGGGCGTCTACAAGTTTACCCTCAAGA
Organism: Iris pallida; assembly: GCA_029216955.1. Classification (NCBI taxonomy): domain Eukaryota; kingdom Viridiplantae; phylum Streptophyta; class Magnoliopsida; order Asparagales; family Iridaceae; genus Iris; species Iris pallida. The sequence goes on along the minus strand of JANAVB010018199.1, from coordinate 23,756,165 downwards.
GACGGCTTGTTATCTATGTCCATACACTATAGGTGAGTTATTTATTAAAGAGACATGGTATGAAGCCTTGTGCTTCCCTTGCGGTGCTACACCGCTATGACATGGCCTAAAGCCGAGGCATTACCCCTACCCGGAAACCTCATCGTAGTGTCATACTACAGTAGCATGAGGTCACAAGCCTCTTTGTAGTGCCAAACTACCCAGCATGAAGCCTTAGGCTCCCTTGCGGTGTTATGCCGCAACGACATGGCTTGCAAGGCCGAGGCTTACCCCTATTCGGGTACCTCATCGTGGTGTCGTCCCACTGTAACATGGGGACATCCTCCCCTTTGTAGTGCTATTTACCCCTATTTAATTTCATCATACAGCATTAGGCTACCTGCCTATTTGCGGTGCTACGCCGCTGTGACTTGACTCGCAAAGCTGAGACATTACCACATAACCGGGAACATCATGGTGGAGTCACCCCACTGTAGCATGGAGTTACACTCCTTGTAGAGTTGTGCTACCGTGCTTCCTGTAAAGCACACCAGGCATTCACTCTTCCTGAGAACTCATTAAGGCGTTTAAGCTATCCTCAACATAGGATCTGTTCTCCGCAGAAAACATATAGTAGACAACAGTGGTTGTAGGTCCGTAACCTTTCCATGTCATAGAGGACATGTACCCACTGTTTCTGATATTTTTTCAGTTAACGGTCCTCCCTTGAACCAAAAGCTAGATGCCTAGTAGATTTCTCTTTAAACTAATAACATAAAACTTCATGGTAGGATTACAGTAACATAATATCAGAATGCCTTCAAGCCCATTTTACTTGTGGTGTCATCGACCAGCTGGCGCTTGAGGCCCTTGGTGAACGGATCCGCTAGGTTCTTCTGACTCCGAACATCAATCACTGTAATGACATCTCTTTTGATGAGATCGTGTACTGCCATGTGCTTTAACCGCACAGTCCTCTTCTTTCCGTTGAAGAGGTCATTTGATGCCACCGCCGCAGTCATCTGGTTGTCGCAGTATATCGGTATTGTCGGTATTTGCGTCCCAACCACTGGAAGATCATATATGAGCTCCAAAGCCATTCTGCTTCCTCCGCTGCAGTATCAAGTGCAAAAAATTTAGATTTTCATGGAGGAACGAGAGAATATAGTCTGCTTCTTCGACTTCCACGATATAGCAGCTCTACCCATTATGAAAATGAATCCACCTGCGGACCTCTCGCTCTCCAACTCTAAGCACCAGCTAGCATCACTGAAGCCTTCTACTATGCATATGTCTGAGTCTTATTGAGATATCTCATTATCCGTTTCACAACTTTCCAGTGCTCAATGCTTGGGTTGCTCGGAAAACGACTCAATATTCCCACGATGAAAGCTATGTCAGGCCTTTTAGCAGTAGTAGTATAAATCAAACTCCCGATTACGCTTGCATACTCCAGCTGCTTAACGCTTTCCCTCGAATTAGGCTTCAACTTCATATCACACCTATAAGGCGTATCGATCCCTGGAAGAACCTGATACCCGTACCGTGTGTTCATCTTCTCAATATAATGAGACTGTGACAACACCAGTCCAGTGTCTGTCTGGATGATCTTGATCCCTAAGATCACATCAGCTTACCCTAAGTCCTTCATACTGAACTTAGTTAAGATGAACTTCTTTGTCTCCGTGACACAGCCCATATCCGTACCTAGGATAAGCATGTTGTCCACGTACAGACAAACGATTACACCTCTTCCATCAGTGAACTTTGTGTAAACACACTTGTCCGTCTCGCTCACCCTGTAGCCATTTGACCTCATAACCTTGTCAAACTTCTCATGCCACATCTTGGGAGCATGTTTAAGACCGTACAAGGATTTCACCAACTTGCAAACTTTGTTTTCAAGACCCTTGACGAAAAATCTCTCTAGCTGTTGCATGTAAATCTTTTCGGTCAGCTCGCCATTTAGGAAAGCCGTTTTTACATCCATATGATGTATCACCAACTTATGTATTGTTGCGAGAGCAATCAACATTCTGATGGTGGTCATCCGAGTTACTGGAGCATACGTGTCAAAGTAGTCGATCCCCTACTTCTGAGAAAACCCCTTGGCTACTAGCCTAGCCTTAAACTTGTCAATAGTTCCATCTGCTTTCATCTTCTTCTTGAAGATCCATTTGCATCCGATCGGTTTTGCTCCTTCAGGAAGATCAACCAACACCCAAGTGTTATTAGAGGTGATTGAATCAATTTCATTATCTATCGCCTCCTTCCAGAAAACAGCATCTCTGGTCTTCATCGCCTCATCATAGGAAAGCGGATATGCTTCCACATGATAGGTGACAAAATCATTTCTGAAGTCCTTCGACCTCCTCACACGCTTAGCTGACGGCTCAGCGAGTTCTGACTCAACCGTTGTTTCAACAACAACATCTTCTTGGACAACATTCTCATTAAAAATATCAGTTTATTGCGCACCCTCATTATTCTTCGGAATATCCGCAAGAACAATGTTCTTGTGCCTTGCAAATTTGTCTTCAAAATATTCTACGTCGCGAGATTCAATGATATGATTTGATTTAATATCAAGAAATCTCCGAGCATCACTCTTCTCGGCATAACCCAAGAAGATCGTCTTCGTAGTCCTTGTCCCGAGCTTCTGAATCTTCAGATCTAGAAGCTTCACATAAGCCAGACACCCCCACACTCAAAGGACATTCAAATTTGGTCTGACTTTGAACCAGAGTTCATGAGCAGTAATGTCTGAAGTTGCATGAGGTACTCTATTTAGAATAAAAGTGGACGTTAATACAGCTTCTCCCTAGTAGCATTTTGGAAGACCAGCAATCAACAGCATTGAGTTTATCATTTCTGTCAACGTTCTGTTCTTCCTTTCTGCTACTCCGTTAGATTGAGAAAAATACGGAGCAGTAGTCTCATTAACAATTTTATGTTCTTTGCAAAACGATGCGAATTCATGAGACCGATACTCTCCTCCTCGATCACTTCTTATTCTCTTGAGTTGTTGTCCAGTTTGTCGTTCAGCCTCGGCCCTGAACTCCTTGAACTTTTCGAACGCTTCGTCTTTAGCCTTCAGCAAGTAAACGAATGCGTACTTTGAGAAGTCATCGATGAAGGTTATGAAATACTTCATCCCGGCCTTTGTAGAGAACTGTTTGAAGTCACAGATATCGGAGTGTACTAACTCCAGAAGATCTGTGCTTCGATTAACCCGATGAAAGGGTTTCCTTGTAATCTTCGTCTGAGCACACACTTCACATTTCTCTACATTATCCCCACATTTGGAGATAAGTCCTAGACTAGACATTCTGTTTATTCTTTTACAATGAACATGTCCTAGTCTATTATGCCACAACGCAAGAGTATAACCAGAATAAGTGACTGCATTAATTACATTAGACTAATTTACAAGCTGAATCTTGAACATTCCTTCGGTATAAAATGCTTTCCCTAAGTATGTTCCCTTTATGGACATCAGGCTCACCTTGCTCCGATCGCTTGGGCTTAGATTTGTATTCACTCTTGAAGTGGCCCTTCTTGCCACACTTGAAACAAAGCATATGAAACTTTGCCTTCTGTTGTTTGAAGGAAGTCCCCCTTCACTTTCAGATTGTTGGGGTACTTCTTACAGTGGGAAGCCGTCTGCTTTCCTTTGTATTCCTTGGTGTGAACCAAGTTCACGTTAGCCAACTGTTTGGACAGTGCGTCCACCTTCAGTTGAGCCCTTATCTAGACCTCATCATAGATTTCTTGTAAGAGATCTTCCAGACTAATCTCCAATTTCTTCCTATGCATGTTTGCATAGAACTTGCTCCACCCAGCGGGGAGCTTTGAGACGATCCCTCCAACAACAAACTTGTCGGTAAGGGGCATCGCCTCATCTTCTAACTTCTGTCGCAGCTTCAGGAACTCATTTACCTGCGGCAGCATAAACTTCTCGTCTTCAAAGAGCAACTTATGATATTTTTCAACGATAAATATTTTGCTTCTGTTTTTGTCATCTTCGTACAGTTTATCCAGAGACTCCCATATCTCTCTGCCAATTGTCTTCTTTGAATATGATTCCGCTAGGGAGTCCTCCATAGCATTTAGGATTAAAATCCTACAAATGCTATTCTCTCTTTTTCCCTTTCGCCTGATTTTTAGTAGCAGCAGTAATTGTGGCTGCAGACCCAGTTTCTGGAATAGTAGGTTCTTCATAAGTTAACACGTGGTCAACTTCGAAAAGTTGAAGATTGAGAGTAACCTTCATCTTCCAGACTTGATAGTGCTCTCCAACAAATTGCTCTAACTTGGTGAAGTTAGGATTGATTGGTGAAACATGAAAGTTTTCCATCTTGTGAAATCAAGCTTTGAGATTGTTATTCTCGGGACGTAATTTTCGATGGAAAACTGAAAATTATGCAACACTTCAAAGAAGGTGCAAGACAGAGATCCTTGGAGTATTCTGAGAGACGAAAAACTAGTGTGTTACTTCGAAGAAGACACAGAAGAATTCGTAGCAGCAGCAGAAATTCTACTAACAGTTTCTGATTAGATTAGAACTGTTCTCGTTCAGAACGAGTTGCAAGTAGACAGAAGATAAACAGAAGGTTCTGATTAGATCAGAGAAGAAAAAAGTCTGCTGGGGTGAATGATCACTGGAGCTCAAAGCTTGATTCGCCCCACACGAACAGCTTCCAAGAACCAGCAAGTTCGACGGAGAACTTTGGAACACTCCGCTCTTCTGACTCCTCGGATGGCCCGAACTCCTACGATGTATTGCGCTGGTGCACAACTTCTCTTTTCTCTTGAACTTTCAGAAATTCATAAGGAATTGTGTTATGAACATTTAGTCCCTGAGAGAAAGAAGAGAAACTTATATAGACCCGCACTGTAATCGCCCAGTTAGCAGAATGTTCGGGATGTAGGAAAAAACCGTCCCGAACGTTCAGTAACTGCTCAATCATGCACAGACACGATCTGAGCCAATTGGCGCACAGCGCGCGCTAACTGCGCCAATGGCGCCATCTGCTCCCGCGCGCACATGCACAACACGCGCACAACGCACAACCTGAGCCAACTGCTGCGCTAACAGCAGTGCCAACTGATGTACCACTGGCAGCGCCATCTGGCCGCACCATCTGGCCATGCCAACTGACGCGTCATCTGGTCGCGCGATCGGACAGCGCGAATAGCTGCGCAACGAGCGCAACTTAAGCGCACTATGCGCCTAGCAACGATGCTGACATGCTAAGTGCTAAGTGCGCCAACAAAACGGCAGATTACACCACATTACGCCTCATGAGTCCGAGTCCGAGTCGCTAAGCCCCTCCGGGACTTAGCTCCAATGGAATAAATTCCAAGAGCAAAAAGCATTAATGCTTTACCATGGAGTCTTATCCTTACCTCCTAGTAAAATCACCCACAAGGTTTTCCTCCTTAGGGTCATCACCTCATGTGCACATCTCAACAACATACCATATATATACTGAGATAAATCATGAAGTTTTTCCAATGTGGGACTAAAATACTAGGCATGTGTGTTTGCCATTAAAATTGTTTGATTGAAAAGTTTAACACAAACAGAACAGTGTTACAATATAGGACTTAGATGTAGTCCTAGGAGTACACTTTTGTTTAATCTGGGTCCTTAGTGCCAATGGAGCGAGTGGTAATGCGTTGACTCCGTTGATGGGCTGACGACGGTTATCGGTTCTCTGAAGGTGTAGATTGCTCTGGGTGCTGGAGCTTGCCGAGAGGAGGAAGACGTTGAGTGTCTGTCTCTCTCTCTCTGGTGATTCTCTGCATGTTCGCTGTGGATTCTGTGCGTTGTCCGTGTGTAGGTGAGAAGGAAATGATCCCTCTATTTATAACTGGGCAGGTTGGCTGCTCATGCGCGCATATGTAGGATGCGCCGGTACGTGGGGACGCCACGTGGAGATTGCTGATGGAGGCGCATGGATGATGCGCCCTACTCGAGGGGTTGAATTCTTCATACTGCTGTTGTGAGCCGGCACGTAGCAAAGGAGAAGATCTTTTTGTTGCTGAAATCTTGGATGAGTTGAGTCAAAGGACACGTGTCGTCGACTCATAGCTCGGAGATCTCGGATCTGATGGGGGGATGATTTGGTGGGATGCGCCTTGGATTGGGCGCATGATGAGATTTTAGCTCGTGACCTTTAGGAGTCACGAACCGTTCTGGGCGCATGGCTTTTGAGGCGCATGCGAGCGACTTTGCTTCTGTCTTTCGGGATCAGAGATCAGTCTGGGGCGCATGGCTTTTGAGGCGCATGCAAAGCTTCAACTGGAGACACTTCTTCTGTCTTTAGGGATCAGTGAAGGGTCTGAGGCGCATGGCTTTTGAGGCGCATGCGGATGGTTGGGTGGCCACGTGGCAGTAGCCGTCGGGGTAAGGTCATGATGATGCTGACGTTGTGGACGCTTCGTTTTCTGTAAAAGTTGTCAACCGTTCAGGCTTGGGGAGGCGTGCTGCCAACTCTGTCAGTTCAGCATTTAATGTTGGTGACATTCGATGGACAGCTGAGTGGGCGCGTTGGTTGACGTTCCACTAGGCGTATGGGGACGTATGGGGGCGCATCCTATGTGAAGCGCTCGGTACATGGCACATCTGTGGGAGGCGCTTTGTGTTTGAAGGGGTGTGATGCGCTGTCCAGCCGGCGCATCCGACACGTCTTTAATGATGCGGCTGTTTCGCTTCTCGAGTGCTTTTAAATAGCCGTTTGGCTGAAGTCGAGGCGTCCGGTTCATCCATTTAATGTGAGTTCATTGCACGGAATTCGGAGGGCCATCCACTTGGCGCGTGGGTTTGATCTGCCCGGCCTATAAATAGTGGCATAGAGGGAAGGTTTGCTTCTCGTTCCCTCACGTACTTCCGACATAAACTTGGGTATTCGGGTGCATTCGGTTGACGAAGTGTTCCTGAGGGTGAAGATGAGACGCCATGTCGTCGTTGATGCACTTGAAGGTGACTGTTACATCCAAAAGACGGAGTCGAGGGCTTCTGAGGCAGGCGGAAGGTGCCTGTTGCATCCAAAGATAGGGATGCTCGGGCCTCGTCTCCGTTGTTCTGGAAGGGCCGTAGATCGGAATGGCGGTGCTAGGCTCTTTCTTCCTTCAAAGTGGGTGTCGTCCACTCTGATTGTGTTGAAAGCTGCTCCTTTAGCCGTATTTCGATTACGGTCTTCCTTGGTCTTTGGAGGCTCTTTCGAAGCCTCCCCTGGCCACAGACTTGCGGTGCTCTTCTCTTTCTTGGTTCCAGCCAGAGGGTTAAATGCTTTGTTTAATCGAAGCACTTATCAGGTGAGCCTGGCTGGAAGAGCGGCACATAACTGGGCTGCTGAAGGGATGCACATAACTGAGCTGGATGCACATAACTGAGCTGCTGAAGAGATGGTGGGATGCGCCTGGTTGGAGGCGCATGGTATCTGCTGCGCCTAACTGGCGGCGCATGGTGACTGCTGCGCCTATCTGGAGGCGCATGGTGGCCGCTGGCTGTAGACTTAGGATCTTTCCTTTGTAGAAATTCTCCTTTGTACAACCTTTTCTAGACATGTAATAGACTTTTGTATATAAATAAAAAGTCCTTCTTCAAATGTCTATACTTATTGACTTTGCTGTGAAGTGTTTTGTGCAAGTTCTGGCGCATGTAGTGTCTGGCGCATGGGCTTTCTGGTTGTGAAATTCCATGCTTCTACAAGACCCCCTTCAAAGTTTTCAAAACTTTTGAATAAGTTTTGGAATACTTTGAATAAGAAGCATGGCGATCAGGGCGCATAGTTGTTGGGCGCATGCCTGTTCGGGCGCATGCTCCTCTCAGTTAATGCATATGATGATGCCTTGGTAACCGAAAGGATTAATAATGATCTTTTGGTTGTATTTGCTGTTATCTCTTCACAGAACCCGAGACGACGGCTGAGATCACTCGTCATCGGTTCACGCGTGCGACTACGGCCTATAAATAGGTGAGAGATGGAGAGAGAGAGAGTTCTTCTGCTCTGTGCCTTTGCCTCCTTTAGAGTTCTTCTTCAAAACCCTAACTTCTTCCTCTTTGAAAGAATGGCTCCCAAGACTCCTCGCGGCGGTGCCGGCAAAGGAAAGGGGAAAGAGAAGGAGCCTGTAGAGGCTGTCGTGAGTGACATTCCTCGCCCGCCTGTCGAAGTTCGGCCGGCGGTAGTCGGTGAGCTTTATTGTCTTCTATCGTTCTGTGTTGAGATCTTTCCCGCCGACGTGCATAGGCTCGGGCCTTTATCATGCACCGTGGTTTTAGTTGCTGACGCGCATGGGTTTTGTACCCTGATGATGCGCCGAGGCTCTGCCGCTGACGCGCATGGGTTTAAACCCTGATGATGCGCCGAGGCTCTACCGCTGACGCGCATGGGTTTAGACCCTGATGATGCGCCGAGGCTTCTTTTTCAGATGCGCTTGATACGCGCTTTTGACGAGAATGAAGCTCTGATCTTTGTGTCGTCTCTAATATCTTTGCATTTTTGTCAGTGTCGATGACTATCCCACTATTGAACGAAGTGCTCCTGGACGCCGCGCTTTGCCAGATGGGAGTAGATTATGATGAAGAGGTGATAAACCCTGCTCAAGCGGCTATTATGCTGGATCAGCATCCCGAAAGAATGGTTCAAATTCGGGAACAACATCACGGGTTCCTCAAACGAATGATGGAACGTGGCGTTCTGAAATCTGCCACTTCCGATAAAGTGACCTTCTTAAAACCTGAGTTCCTGTTCGGAGACCGCCTTTCTTCTACCGAAGCCAAGGTGCTGAAGGTCAAAGAAGACTGGTTCTTTACAGCCAGGGGTGTGCATATGACCGTCAGGCAGCTCGAACGTCAGTGGCCTTTGTTAGCTTTCTGTCGTCTTGCTTCCAAGAGGAGAATGTCCTGGGACATTACTCCATCTCAGGGGGGAGCGGTAGCAGGAATCATCAGAATTGATTCTTCTTCTGATCAGAAGGATACTCTGGCCGCCTCGCGAGCTGGTACCTCTTTCACCTGGCGGACTCTTCGTCCTGGGAGTATTTATAGTGATGTTCCCGTCAATACTTTTGCCTTGGGTGCCTCGACTTTTGCTCGTCGCATGTTGTTGATGGAACAATCATACCCCAAGGGAGACTTTCGGGTAGAGGGTTGGTGTCATTATGTTTTAAAATGGGACAAACTGACACACTGGATCCTGTCGCGGTTTCAGATTGAGCTCCAAGAGATTGGGCTGACTGCCGCGATCCGTGCCACTCAGGCAGGTGTAGACATTAACAGGCACATGTTCCTTGCGCTTTTGGAGATGTTTGATACCCATACTGGGACCTTCTTCACTCCAGTGGGGGAGCTGGGGCTCGCGCTTCATGAGATGTACGAGGTATCAAAACTCCCCTGGGGATCGGAACCTTACGAGGAGTACTTCCCGACCAATGAAGAATTCCAGGTCTTGGGGGACAAAGCTGATGAGATGATGGCTGTCTTCAAAGAAGTAGCGAGTCACCACTACTATATGCAGAAGAAGGATAGGGGCGGGACACAGCCTCATGTGACTGCTTGGAGAGATCACATCTTTAGGTAGGACAAAGAGGATCCTTCCCATTTTTCTACTCCGCCGGCACTTTCTCGTAACGAGGTGCTTTCCGAAATGAGCAGGTTAGGCGAGAAGAATCACTGGGAGAACGAGGACCAGCAGTCGGATGAACGCTCTTATAGCTGTTTTTGGCATCTCACCTATCGGATGTCGCCAAAAGCAGTATTAGTCGCGTACCTAATGGTTTGGCTCCGGGACCATGTCTTCTCAGGCGGGTCTGGCTCTGTAGAGAGGGTGACTCGGAACTTAATTCTGCCGGCTGTGAAGTTGGCCTTCGGCCGTCCTTTAGCTTTACTCCCCGCAATGGTGTGTAACCTGCTGCGGGGTCTACGAGAGTTTGCGGGAGATGTCGTTCATGAGCGAGGCAAAAACAACAACTTCCCGCGTGCCGAACTGCCGTTTCATTATTTGATGGGGTGGTTAATTTTACACCATCCCAATGTGATGAGCCCGGGTTCGGAGGAAGACCACAGGTCCGGAGATGCATTCCTTCGGCGTTTCCACCGGAGGAACTGGTCGCACACTGGTGTTCCTGTTTGCAGGAAAGTTTTATCCCATCTTCAGGGATGGGAGATCGCCAAAGTTGGTCCTGTCTTTTCCGATTTTGAGGCCAACGAAGATCTGATGGACTCGGGTGAAGATGCCACCACTCTGTCTCCATGGGGATTTCGCTGGTTGCAAAGTATCCGGCCGTCCCATTTGGTATATCGGAACAGGAACCAATGTTACCTGGAACCGTATTTGCCGAGCCGCTTTGCAAGGCAATTCGGGTACGCTCAATTGATGTTGGATAATCCCAGTATCACCTTGGGGTACGCTGGAAGTTTGCTGGATGGTGCACGAGCTTGGCATTACTATAATGCCGGATGTACTGGAGCCCGCTTTACGCTCCCTGTCCAGTATTCGCGGCCGCCGATTCTTTACTCAGCCGCCAGATTTTACTGTGCTATGGCTGCCGCGCCCGCCGGATATGATAGGGAGACCAGTTTTATTGCAGGTACCCATTTAGCGGCGGGTGCAGACACTTTGGCGAAGGCTCGATCGTACCGTCCGCCCGAGTCGGGTTATCGAGGCGCTCCCGCCGTATCTACCGGCGGTCAGGCAAAACCCTCGGTCGATCGAACGAAAATGCGTGCAGATACAAAGGTCGACTCTCCTGCATCGAAGAAGCAGAAGAAGGCATCGTCACCGACGGTGTCCTCGGACTCAGCATCTGCAGAGGTAAGGTGTCCCGTAAGGTCTGGTTTCAAGTTCAGCTTCTTATGTAATTCTTCCTTTTTTGTAGGAGCCGTTGAAAAGAAAGCCCCGCACTCCAAAATCTGGTGGGAGCAGGCCAAAGGAGATGGCGGGCTCATCTGAAGTGCGTATTCCGCCAACTATGATGTCTCCCATGGAGGAGAATCCCGATGATGTTGTTGTAGAGATTCCAGCATCCCCGGATTATGTCAGAAGGGAAGCTGAGGATGCAGCAGCTTCCGAGAAGATGAAGGCCACAGCGTCGGCCTTGGATGCCGAGGGTCCAACAGAATTGCAAGAACCTGTTGTGGGGGCAACAGGTATGGTTGGAACAGAGGAGAGGGTTGATTCCCCTCCTTGTCTTGATGAGGGGGGATCGGTGGTATCATTGCCGAGTCCTACCCCAGCCTCAGTAGTTGAGGTGGCTACCGATCAGGAGGTGGCGACAGATCCTGTCCCTGTAGAGGGATTTGATGACGAGACCCGTCTGCCGATCCCGACTGCTGAGGCGGGTCAAGAGACAAGTGTTGATCTCCCCATTCTGCCAGGGGGGTACTGTTTGCTGATAGGACGTTGGGGGTAGAAGAGGTGGCCGTTGACGTCGGTGGTTCCTCCGGGCTTGAGAAGGGCAAGGGTGTGGAACCTTCTGTTACTCCTTCTACTTGGGGAACTATCTCGACGCCTGTGCTGGCTTCCTCTGTTGCTTCGGCTCCTCGGGCTAGCAGTCCAGCCCCTGTTGATGAAGAGCCTATTGATGCCGAGGTTCAAGCCTCGCAGGTTGAGGTTGGCGGATCTTCTTCCGGTCCGCTAACTGTAGTAGCTCCTCCAACTCCTGCTATGACGCCGCAGGTACTGGCGGACGCAGACGAATATGTGAAATTCCTCGTCGAGGGGGTGTACAAAATGCTGCAGAGGGGTGTATCTGCGGTGATGGATGCCAACGGGAGCTTTGCGACGGCAAGAACTCTGGCAATGCCCTGTATCGAGCTGATCCGCGTTCACCAAGGCCACGACCATATGGCCGAAATTCTGGAGGCTTCGGTGATCGAGCTGGACGAGCGGCTTGCGGAACTTCAGCGCATCCAGCGAAATGACCTCTCCGTCCTGATAGATGTGGAGAAGGGGAAGTTGATTGCCGAGATCGAGTCTTCCTACCAGGCCACTGTGGACATTTGGGAGCTCAAGGTGGCTGAGACTGAGGCTACGGTAGAGCAGTTGTCTCAGTCCATGAAGAAGACGATGGAAACGCGAGCTGCGTTGGATGCTAACATCGCAGAGATCAACACCCAGATGCGCCGCCTTGAGGACCAACGGGCCCAACTCCAGTTAGATGCCGAACGTGTCCGGGCTGAACACGTAGCGTTCAAGAAGGAGGAAGCGACTTTTACTCAGCGGACTCTTGTCTTGGCTCAGCAGCGACAACAGCTTGATGAGAAGCATGAGAGCGAAACTTCCGCTGAGGCTGTTGAATTGATGCGTCAAGAAGCTGAGCGTCGAGTCCTGGCGACTGTGGAGACCCGTACAGCCGACTTAAGACGTCGAGTCAGAGAGCTCTCAGCCCACCCTGAAGAGGTTCAGGGACTGTAGCTTCTCCCTTTTTTATGTTCTTTTGCAACCCTTGCTGGGGGATAGTGTAGTTCTGTACTCTCTCTTCTTTTTTTTTAGAAAAGAAAGAAGTACACAACCTTTTTTTTTTGAAGTGTTCATTTTTGCTATTATGAACTTGATGATTTGCGTGGACCTATTATCTTTTGCGCACCTTGGTTTTTAGGTACAGATAATAAGTTTGAAGGAACCAACATGTTTGCTCAGAGGTGATGTGGACATGGCAATCATTGGGTTCAAATGATAGAATCTTCCTACTCAGAGGTATTATGGACGTGGTAGGAATGATCCTGGGGGATACGCTGAACAACTCAGAGGTGATGTGGACGTGGAAGTTCTGCGATCAATGTACGACAACGCAGGGGTTGTTTGTACGAGATGTTTACTCAGAGGTAATGTGGACGTGGTAAACATGAAGGGTAGCGTCGGCTTACGTAGCATAAGATTCCGCTTTATAGGGTGTAGAGGAACAACTCAGAGGTGATGTGGACGTGGTTGTCTTTCTACTGAAGGATGCCACGGAACAGCTGGGTTCCAGAAGCGTATGAGTTTGTGGAAGGAGATTGTGTGTGGGCCCCGATGATTGGGCCCACAGATCCCCTTTGGGAAAGTACATGTCTAAAGGATGTCAAGAATAGTACTTCTTTAGGAACTTGCCGTTGATGGGCATCATGAACAAGTCCCCATTGTGTTTGGCGAGGCGGTAAGCACCGTTTGAGTATACTGTCTCTATGATGAAAGGTCCTTCCCACTTGGGCTCGAACTTTCCTGGTGTCTTGTGAGTTAACACCATTGGCCTTCTGACTGCTAAAACCAGGTCGCCAACTTGGAAAGTCCTCTGTTTGACCTTCTTATTGAAAGCCTGTGATATACGGACTTGGTAGAGTTCGATGCGTTGTTGAGCCAGGAGACGCTTCTCATCGAGTGCCTCCAGTTCCCGCAGACGACGACGTTGATTGTCTTCTTCTGTGAGTTTGTTTGTTATTGCTACGCGGAGTGAGGGTACCTGGATCTCGAGAGGCAGTACCGCTTCGCTCCCGTAGACCAGGGAGAATGGTGTGTTGCCTGTTGGGGTCCGTACCGTTGTGCGGTAGGCCCAAAGGCATTCGCCAAGCTTTTCGTCCCAGTCGCGTTTGTTGGATGACACGACCTTTTTGAGCAGCCTAACGATAGTTTTGTTGAACGCTTCTGCTAACCCGTTTGCAGCCGGATTGTAGGCGGTTGATGCCACATTTTGAATGCAATTCTTGTCACAGAACCTGCTAAAAATGTGGCTGATAAACTGAGGACCATTGTCATGAATGATCCGCCGGGGTACTCCGAAACGGTAAATGACATGGTGTTTGATAAAGCTGACCACCCTGGAGCTCTTTACTTCCGCCAGTGGGACTGCTTCTGCCCATTTGGAGAAGTAATCGGTGATGGCCAGGATGAAGCGGTGTCCTCTTGATGAAGGAGGGGTGATTGGTCCCACAATGTCCATGCCACAGGCTTCAAAGGGCCAGGAGGCGACTGTAGGATGTAGTGGTTCAGACGGTGTATGTATGAAGTCTGCATGAAGTTGGCATGCATGACACTTCTTAGCATATTCAACAGCGTCGGCGGCCATGGTTGGCCAGTAGTAGCCCATACGTCGCAGTCGATCCTGCAACTTAGGACCAGGTTGATGAGCTCCGCAAGTTCCATTATGAGCTTCTCGAAGAGCTTCGGCTGCTTCTTCGTTGGACAGGCATCGAAGGAGGAGCCCATCGAAGGAGCGTCGGTACAGCGTTTTGGTAGCTGTATCGTAGTAGAATCGAAGAGAGCGTCTCCTGACTGAGACGGCTTCCTTCGGGTCCTCTGGAAGGATTCCGTAGACAGCGAAGTCGATGAACGGGAACCTCCAGTCTCGGACATTAACACCAGTGTTCGTCGGCATGGCATGAGCCACTCGCAAGCATAGGTTGTTTCTAGGACAAACCAAGTCCCGGCCAGTTACCGTGACATAGTGTTGAGTCCCAAAGGGCGCTGCCAATGAGGCTGCGAGGCCAGCCAGAGCGTCAGCCTCCAAATTTTGTAGACGAGGTACGTGTTCGATGAAGAACCCGGTGAAGGTTGAAATGATGTTCAACGCAACCTCGTACTGCCCCCGAATCTGGTTCACGACGAGTTTTGAGTCACCGTAGGCTTCCAGATGGTCCACCCCCAGCTGTTGTGCGAGCTGGAGTCCCATGATGAGTGCGTTGTACTCGGCAACATTGTTGGAGCACGGCTTTGAAAGGGAGTAAGCACGCTAGATGACCAACTGATCGGGGGAGACTAAGACTACCCCCACTCCTGCGATGATTTGGCCTTTGGGGCCTGTTCTTGAAGCGCCATCGAAAAACATCCGCCAAACGGAGCTTCCTTCGGTGATGTTAGATTCTTGGACCTCATCCGGGATGTCTTCATAGATTCTGGGATGGGTGTGCAGCTAAAAAGTCAGCCAGAGCTTGACCTTTAACAGCTTTTTGCGGGACAAAAACCATATTATACGGTGTTAGCAAGATCGCCCATGTGGCTAGCCGGGAGTTCAATGATCCTGGCGCTTGGCTAGCCCCGAAGCATTCTCCTTCCGTAGAGATATGTCGAAACGAGCCTCCACCTGCTTCTGCTTATTGGCTGCTGAGGGTTTAGACGGGCCCTCCTCAGGGATGGTGCTAGGAGGCACCACCTCGGCGGCAGCTTCGTCGGGCTGGGCGTTCTGTTGTGCATGCGTCTGCACTGGAAGTGCCTCTTCCGTTGAAGAAGAGACCGTGCGGCAAGACTTGATCTTCCTGCCTTTTGATTTGGAGGTAGAGCGTACCTCCGGTTGAGTCACCTGGGAGACGAGGTCGGGGTGAACCCAGAGGACCTCTCCTCGAGATGTGGTGAGTGGGATGAGTCCACTCGCATTGTCACGGGTAGGTGGCAAGTTCACCACCTCCATTGTCGCCTTAGGGATGGGGACGACGCCATCTTGTGTGGTGGTCGGCGGCAAGGTGCCGAATTGAAGTGACACCACATTGGCTGACACCGTCTTCTCTTCATAGTCGACGGAGATTACATCGGCATTGATCATGCGCTGGATGTAATTCTTGAGGACGTAGCAGTCCTTGGTCGGGTGTCCGACAAACCGATGGTAGTGACAGTACCTCGGGTTGTCCACTTTTCCGACTTCATCAGGCCGCTTTGGGTCCAGGAGCTTGATCTTGTCACCCTGCTTCAGTATTTCAAAGAGTTGCAGGGTGTCTTCGTCATTGAATGAATACACCTCCTTGGGTCTCGGTGCCAGTGGAGGCTTCTGAGTAGGCGCAGATGCGCCTTTCGAGGCATTAACAGTCAATGCCTGTTTCCCCTTTGCTTCTCGTCCGGAGTTGTTGGCTGCAGACCTTTTTCCTTTATCATCAAAGGCGGGGAAGCTGACACCCAGAAGACATGTATTGGCCGCCTTCTTTTCTGCAGCTTCAGCTTCGATGATCAGGGAGCTCCAGTCGGGAGGGGGAGTAGAGTTGAGCCAGAGCTTCACTGCAGGCAGCATGTTCATGCTGCAAGAGGAGAGGAGCGCATGTTCTGGCATGTCTGGAGGTAGCCTGAAGCAGGCCTGTCGGAAGCGTTCGATGAACACCCGAACCGTTTCTTTCTCCTTCTGGCGTATCTCTATAAGAGATGTCATCGTCATGTCCTTCCCGCCGTCGTAGAAGCGATCGAGGAAGAGGCGCGTCAAGTCGTCGAAGGACGATATAGAATTGTCGGGGAGGCTGCAGTACCAGTCATACGCCACCCCTTTTAGAGCCCCAACAAAGATGCTGGTGAGGAGCGCGTCCTCCTTTGGAAGATGCCCCGTATGTGACTGGAAATATGTCAGGTACCGACGCGGAGAGTCTTTCCCGTCGTACGGCGTGAGTGTTTGTGGTTTATACTTTGGGGGATAAACCACTTTGTTCCACTCGAGGGGATAAGGCTGGGGAATGCCCATCTTCTGGCGCTCTTCTTGCCTATTTTTGGACTCGAAGCGCTCCCGCAAGTCCTTGATCATTTCGACCACATCCTCCGTGGAGCTAGGAGTCGGGGAAGGTGGTACCATCTGGAGTGGAGCGTTTGAGGGCTCCGACGTCCGGGGTGCTTCTGGGTCTGAGGGTGCCCGTTGAAGGGGTACACTCGACTCCCCATTGGCTCCTGGGTCGGGACCGGTTGAAGGTGTTCTGGTCAAAGCCGACCGTATATCAAACACTGCTTGAGTCAGTGCTTGCATAGAGGCAGAGAGGGTTTTGAGTCCTCCCTCTAATGAGTCTATGCGCTGGACAATGTCCTGCGGCGGCGCATCAGACTCGGAATCACCCCCAGTCATGTATACTGTCATGACACGGCCGGGAGTGGATGGATTGGTTGAGGCTTCGCTCTCGGCCTCACTTTCATGTGGGGGAGTCACCTCTCCTGGTGTTCCACCTTGGCCACCCTCAGCCACATTCTGGACGTCATTCTCGACGGGCGCATCTGCAAGGGCCTGATTGCCCTCAGCTTCGTCTTGAAGGGCCTCTTCGTCTCTACCCCCAGCCGTGTCCTGGGGGACATCCTCATTTTGAGGAGCTTCTGGGAGGCTGACTTCGCCTCGAGGATGAAGATCCACCGCAGCTGTGCTTTGGACATCTTCGTCTTCGGAAGGAGGCTCAACAAGGGTCTGACTACCCCCAGCTTCCTCCAAGAACTTCTTCCTCGACCGAGTGCCTTCGAACACTCCAGAGGTCGAGACAGCTGCCTTGGTTTTCCTTGGCTGGCTTTCGGATGAAGACGAGGAATTGCCAGTCGTCTTCCGGACTGACGAGGAGTTGGAGATCACGTTGCATGAAGCAACCCGTGGCTTCTCTTCTGTTGACACCTTCATCCCGAGGCGATGTCGGAGGGGTGTCAATGATTGCAGCCGCTGGAAGACTGACCGCCTTGGTGGTACTGCTGCCTTGCAATAGCAGTTGATGGTGACCACCGCACAAGTATGCCCCGTGAGAGGCGCATCGTGCCTGTTGGTCAACTCTCCTGACCGGCGCTTGTGAGTGATCACGTTACGCAGGTCGTTGGAGGAGAGTGCTACCTTCACACCCCCTTCAGGCGCATGGCAAGGCCAAACGCCGGGGTGGTCAGGTGAGTGCTGCGCCCCCTGATCTAATACCAAGCAGGCATCACGATCAGTAGTGGGAGAACCACAACATTTGAAATGACTTGAACGGACCTCAAACGCACAACCAGAGGAGGCACGGGAGTTCAAGACCACTGAATTTGCCTCACTCGACTTGGTTGTGCACGCAGTAGATGCGCCCAAGTGAGACGAGGACTTTGAAGGTCGACTCGTTTTTGGTGCAGAGGCACCTGATTCGACCTTGTACAGCTTGCCATCGGCAACGCGCGTGATTGTGAGCGCGTGCCTCTGGCCTGCTGCTGGCATAGCACGTTTGTGGCGCATGGCCCGTGCCGCCTTGGATTTCTTTGTACTAGCCCGCTGGGGCGCATAGTACTCAGCATCCAAATTCTCCTCGCCATTACAGCGAGTGAGTCTGTCAAAGACAGAGACTTTTTGTGGCGCATCAGAGGTGATGCACGGGGCATTGGCTGCGCCCCTGCTCCGTCGACGCATCTTCCTCGCCTGAGAGGGAGATGGCTGGGGAACGTGGTCAGCCGCACGCTTCCCCGAGAGATGCGCTGCATCAGCGGGCGCACCTTGGTTGCTGAGAACGTCAGCAGGAAGGGAGGGCTGGATTGGCGCATTCCCTTCAGTGGTGGTGCCCGAGGCGTCGACCTTGCGCACCCAGACACGGCGGGTCTTCTTCGGCTTTGGCAGCCGCTTCGAAGGACTCGTACTTCCTTCAGAAATGAACTCCTCGTACGCCTGTTGATTGAGGCGCAAGACCAGCGTCTTGTGGGAGGAGCCCACCTTCACGTCGTCGGCCTGTGACACGACTTTCTCGGAAGAGAAGAAAGAGGTCCCTAGCAGAGTAGCCAGCTTGTTTGCCATTAAAATTGTTTGATTGAAAACTTTAACACAAACAGAACAGTGTTACAATATAGGACTTAGATGTAGTCCTAGGAGTACACTTTTGTTTAATCTGGGTCCTTAGTGCCAATGGAGCGAGTGGTAATGCGTTGACTCCGTTGACGGGCTGACGACGGTTATCGGTTCTCTGAAGGTGTAGATTGCTCTGGGTGCTGGAGCTTGCCGAGAGGAGGAAGACGTTGAGTGTCTGTCTCTCTCTCTCTGGTGATTCTCTGTATGTTCGCTGTGGATTCTGTGCGTTGTCCGTGTGTAGGTGAGAAGGAAATGATCCCTCTATTTATAACTGGGCAGGTTGGCTGCTCATGCGCGCATATGTAGGATGCGCCGGTACGTGGAGACGCCACGTGGAGATTGCTGATGGAGGCGCATGGATGATGCGCCCTACTTGAGGGGTTGAATTCTTCATACTGCTGTTGTGAGCCGGCACGTAGCAAAGGAGAAGATCTTTCTGTTGCTGAAATCTTGGATGAGTTGAGTCAAAGGACACGTGTCGTCGACTCATGGCTCGGAGATCTCGGATCTGATGGGGGGATGATTTGGTGGGATGCGCCTTGGATTGGGCGCATGATGAGATTTTGGCTCGTGACCTTTAGGAGTCACGAACCGTTCTGGGCGCATGGCTTTTGAGGCGCATGCGAGCGACTTTCCTTCTGTCTTTCGGGATCAGAGATCAGTCTGGGGCGCATGGCTTTTGAGGCGCATGCAAAGCTTCAACTGGAGACTCTTCTTCTGTCTTTAGGGATCAGTGAAGGGTCTGAGACGCATGGCTTTTGAGGCGCATGCGGATGGTTGGGTGGCCACGTGGCAGTAGCCGTCGGGGTAAGGTCATGATGATGCTGACGTTGTGGACGCTTCGTTTTCTGCAAAAGCTGTCAACCGTTCAGGCTTGGGGAGGCGTGCTGCCAACTCTGTCAGTTCAGCATTTAATGTTGGTGACATTCGATGGACAGCTGAGTGGGCGCGTTGGTTGACGTTCCACTAGGCGTATGGGGACGTATGAGGGCGCATCTTCTGTGATGCGCTCGGTACAGGGCGCATCTGTGGGAGGCGCTTGGTGTTTGAAGGGGTGTGATGCGCTGTCCAGCCGGCGCATCCGACACGTCTTTAATGATGCGGCTATTTCGCTTCTCGAGTGCTTTTAAATAGCCGTTTGGCTGAAGTCGGGGCGTCCGGTTCATCCATTTAATGTGAGTTCATTGCACGAAATTCGGAGGGCCATCCACTTGGCGCGTGGGTTTGATCTGCCCGGCCTATAAATAGTGGCATGGAGGGAAGGTTTGCTTCTCGTTCCCTCACGTACTTCCGACATGAACTTGGATATTCGGGTGCATTCTGTTGACGAAGTGTTCCCGAGGGTGAAGATGAGACGCCATATCGTCGTTGATGCACTTGAAGGTGACTGGTACATCCAAAAGACGGAGTCGAGGGCTTCTGAGGCAGGCGGAAGGTGCCTGTTGCATCCAAAGATAGGGATGCTCGGGCCTCGTCTCCGTTGTTCTGGAAGAGCCGTAGATCGGAATGGCGGTGCTAGGCTCTTTCTTCCTTCAAAGTGGGTGTCGCCCACTCTGGTTGTGTTGAAAGCTGCTCCTTTAGCCGTATTTCGATTACGGTCTTCCTTGGTCTTTGGAGGCTCTTTCGAAGCCTCCCCTGGCCACAGACTTGCGGTGCTCTTCTCTTCCTTGGTTCCAGCCAGAGGGTTAAATGCTTTGTTTAATCGAAGCACTTATCAGGTGAGCCTGGCTGGAAGAGCGGCACATAACTGGGCTACTAAAGGGATGCACATAACTGAGCTGGATGCACATAACTGAGCTGCTGAAGAGATGGTGGGATGCGCCTGGTTGGAGGCACATGGTATCTGCTGCGCCTAACTGGCAGCGCATGGTGACTGCTGCACCTATCTGGAGGCGCATGGTGGCCGTTGGCTGTAGACTTAGGATCTTTCCTTTGTAGAAATTTTTCTTTGTACAACCTTTTCTAGACATGTAATAGACTTTTTTATATAAATAAAAAGTCCTTCAAATGTCTATACTTATTGACTTTGCTGTGAAGTGTTCTGTGCAAGTTCTGGCGCATGTAGTGTCTGGCGCATGGGCTTTCTGGTTGTGAAATTCCATGCTTCTACAATGTGTTGAGTGTAAAATCTCTACATGTCAAGGAAAAACTCCAACATGTCGAAGGCTAATTATCAAATTACACATTCACGTGTATATATGTATATATAAAATAATATACTTTCTAGATGTCTTTCATTTGATTGACCATGGCAAATCTTGTCCCTTTCCTCCTACTCACCATCGACTAGTCCTCGTTACGCTCCTCGTCTTTTCCATCTTCATTAACAGTACTGTCATCCTGCCCGCTCATAGCAGTCCGAGCAAGCCTGCTCCCTCCTTGTTCGCCAAATCTTAACTTGCCCGCCGCCATTTACACACACACACACATAACACAATGGTGAAGATATTATATTGAGCAATAGCGCCTACACCTCTGTTCTAAAAGGCGGCCGCCTAGGCGCTAGGTGCCGGATGCCCGTCCGAGGTCCGCTTAGGTGCCTACCTAGTCTCCCTGACATCAAACTATGCATGTTTTGGGATTTTATGAATTTTTTCTACAATTTTTAGTAGATTCTTTTGGATTATTTTTATCTTTTTGAACCGCCTAGATCTAGGCGACCGCTTAGGCACCCGTCTAGGTAGGCTAGGCGCTAGACGGAAGGTGCCCGTCCAACTAGCGCCTAGCGCTTTTCACAACATTGGCCTACACTACAAGATTAAAATGACTGGAGAGGAGATGATCCACGCACCAACTGTAGAAGTTTTTTGCAGTTTGAAGGAGGAATTTCTTTTTTGCGAAGTTTTCAACATTATTCAGACTGAGCCTATGATGACAGGAGCTATAAGCCAACTGGAGCCATCTCATTTTTCACTTCAGACATGATATATACATTCCAGCATTTGTCCACTACCTGGAACAGACGTAGAAAATAGTTTGGGTTAGGTCATGCCTTAGTCTCGCAAGTTATATTTATACGTAAGGCATGTGACAATAACTTTTAGACTGCAGGGTATCAAGGTTTTACTCCAACAAATCGAGCAACGTAGCTTAAAAGGACATTAGGTCTCAAAGCTCAGTGTTAGTAAAGATAGAAAGCGTCAAGAATCATAAAGAAAAAAAGAAGTCATAACTAAAGAAAGTTCATAGAAATCATGTTGATTTCTTCAACCTTGTCTTTCACAATTGTCAGAAAATTACTGAAATCATGCACAACTCACAGAACTGGTTTCTTCTGTGGTGAATGGGTTCTACCTATATATTTGACATTATATCAACTACAGCATCCAACTAAATCGATTGTATCAGACACAACATTCCATGGTTAATTTGCTCTGAAGAAAAGATTTATGAACTAGAAAGGATTACGGATTTAACAATTATGATTACATCTATCATATGCAAAGTAAATTATTAATAAACATCTCAAAATTGGTATGAACCTATATAAACCTTTAATTAGGCTCCCCTATCAAATACTAGGTATATACAAATAAGAGTGAACATATACATAAAAATAACAAATAACAAATAGATAATGTACTTCGGGTATATCTAAACAATACTAATGTTCAGGAAATACCTTGTTTAGAAAACGAATCGAGTCACTCCTAAAAGATACGCAAGAAAGATTTAAACATCTACTCAAGGCAGTCATACAAAGTAAATTATTAATAAACATCTCAAAATTGGTATGAACCTATATAACCATAAATTAGGCTCCCCTATCCAATATACAAGGTATATACAAGTAAGAGTGAACATATACATATAAATAACAAATAGCAAATAGATAATGTACTTCGGCTATATCCAAACAATACTAATGTTCAGGAAATACCTTGTTTAGAAAACGAATCGAGTCACTCCTAAAAGATACGCAAGAAAAAGATTTACAAGCATCTACTCAAGGCAGTCAAACATCTTCCATATTTGCTTTACTTCTCAGATGTCAATAAACATTATCTTCTCTCTTGCTCGAGTTGTGGCAATTTTCATTTTGTAACCTGCAAGACTATTCAAAAGTTAATATGTAATATGAGCCATCTTTACTCTCAATAAACACAAACCTAGGTACAAGTCAACTGTGGTTTATTCAAATTTATACCAAGTGACGAGAGAAAATTTCATCATCACATAATTCTCTCCATCTCACTGAGCTCCAAGGGGTAAACATGACAGTCGCCTTTTCCCTCCAATATACTCACAACTGACAATAACAAGACTTGTAGTTGACTTCCTCTCTGCATTTCATGTCCCCGATTATCTTGTGAAATGTGAGTTAAAGTTTTAGTTTACTCCTCAGATCTTTGTATCAGAGCACTGCACAAAACTCCAAGTACCAAAATCACTGTAACCACTATTACAACAGTAGCCATAAGTATGGAATAATTTAACGAATAACATCAAAGTTCATAATTTGTGTTTTACCAGAAAATCTTAATATTTAGTGGGCCATTTTGTTCTCTATTGAACTACCGCTACTAAATGCTTTCTTGACAGGTAGGAATTTTTGAACAATATTTTCAGATTCTGAAAAGCTTGTAGTCTTTTCAATAATTTGTTGCTAGATTATTTATCAATCTCTTTTCAAATCTACTTTAGTGCGAACTGAGAAACATGTTAAATAGCAACAAGGCGTGCAACATGTTTCAGAGTTATTTTCTAATAGTGTTTACACATCGAAACTTACCATCTAAAGAAAAGCTTATTTCTTGGATAATATAACCCTCATCCCTCACCAACCCATGTTCAATCTCTCTCGTAGACAGGCAAGCATTATATGCAGATTTAGAAAAAATATTATACCACTATGTCCAGCTCCCAACCCATAAACTGGGCCTTCAACCTGAGGGGGCATGTTGAATATATAAATATATAACCCTCATCACTCAAAACACTCCAGAGTTTTGGTGTACTGGGGTGAGAGAGTAGAGAGGATTTATAGCATCATGCATAAGCTCAATAAGTTATTAGCATACCCTGGTAACACAAAATCCTGTATGGAAACAGAGTTGTTGAAGAACTCCTAATAAAATAATTGTGCTTTGTAGATCAAGATAATCCAACAAAAATACATTGCTAAGCTTACTGAATTTTGCAAATGCGTGTGCAATGAAGGCAAAGATGCGAGGAACGTCATTAAATCAAGTTCAACAGTTGTTTTTGAGACCTAATAGATGTAATTACCGCTAGAAGTGTTCAACCATTTCATCTGGGAACTAACATACGAATAGTAAAAAGAAAATTTTCTACTTCATCGCCACATACCTACAAGTCAAAACTTTAAGCCCATTCATAGAGGTTTAAACAGTGGATGAAAGAAAGGAAATACTGATATACTATTAAGATTCAAAAGGTAAAAAATCATGCAATTGGAGCTTGCAGTAAAAGAAAACATTCCTAATCTATTGAGATTCAAAATGTTAAACACGGACTTAAAACTGATGGCCCATTGGTCATTCTTGCTAGTCAGCTTATATCAGAGACGAAGCCAATCTCTTTATCCAAATTCATGATCTTGGAGGCATAAGAACAGTAGGACATATTATGTTTCCAGTTATAGAAGATCATATATATAATCACCAGATTTTCATAGTGGCTCACCCCAAAAGTTTCTTTCAATTTTGACATCAAGCAACAATCAAGGAGGCAAGAGAACTCTTCAATTTTAGGAAATAAAGTTCAACTTGTATTATTATATCCCTAGAATCCATTTATACATGCACACTCCAATTGGAATAAGCCTCGGCCTTTCTGGCATTTAAAGAAGCTGACTAATATAAGATACTTTCTTTTAAGGGGATGATTTAGCACCAAAATGAATACGGCATGACATGATTCAGACACTGTGATTGTGAATCGGCACCTATTTTGCCATGTCCTAGGATATTTTGGAGTGTCCATGTTGCGCTAGGTAGATGTTCGACACAATGCAAACACGGACGGACACGACATGGTTTTGAAGTGATCATGCTTCCTAGACGATGATAGTTTGCTAACTTCACCAATCCAGAAATTCACAAAGCCGACTGTTTGAAAAATAATAACTACACAAACAATTGGGAAAATCATAATGTGACAGGGTCGAAAATTGCGAGTGTAGACCAAATGAGAATTTTGCAAAGTCCCACTAACTGGGAAGATAATAATTACACAAACAATTCAGGATGAAATTTCCAGTTAAATTTGATGGGTTGAAAATTGGGACTACAAATTGATTTTAAAGTTGAGAACGTATAGTTCTGAGAGAAAGAGGGTAAATTAAAGTGCATGCTTGCAGGATACATCTAAAACCATAGGGCTGTCCTCATGCACTAACACCATATTTATACAAAGATTACTATAACTGAAATTTAAATTAGCTTAAAATAAACAATAAGCTAGAAAGTTTAAACTTGGATAAGAAATGCCATATGTTTATGTGATCAGAAACTTCTTCAGAACATGTAATAAGATTAAAGAACTTCCATATAAGTCTATGTTTTTTTATCTCCTAATGGCCATTGCTTTCATAATAGAGGCAAACAAAGAATGATTTCTTCCCATGCTTTTTCTTTTGCCCTCATTGGTTTTGTTTTCAGAATCTTCTATCATGGTTTTACTCTATGCTATGCACAATTTTTACGAAATTCATAAACAAAATACCTTCATCCTCAAACCACTAAATAACAATTAAAGACCTATATATTAGAATCCAATAAAATTTCCTTTGAAAAAAATTCCAAACTTTTATAAAACACCTATACTTTTTTAAACATAATCTTAAGTTTCAAATACTTTTTAAAACATAATAGAGGCAAACATAGAATTCTTTCTTCCCATTCCTTTTCTTTTGCACTCATTAGATTTATTTTCAGAATCTTCTATCATGGTACTATGCTATGCCCAATTTTTATGAAATTCATAAACAAACTGCCTTCATCCTCAAAACACCAAATAACAATTAAAGACCTATATATTGGAATCCAATATAATTTCCTTTGGAACAAAATTCCAAACTTTTATAAAACACCTATACTTTTTTAAACATAATCTTAAAATGCAAATACCTTCTCGGGTATCATCACAACCATAGTTGACATCAACATATAACCAGCTCCCTCCAACTAACTCTCCCCAAAGAAAGAATACATGAACCTTCTCCTAATTAGACTTGAGCACCTCGCACTCTCATCTGATGAAATTGAAATTGGCAAATGGTCCAGCATTTACTGTCTTGGCTGCGGGCTTTGGCACTTCAGGATCTCCAAATACCTTCCACAATCTCAATGTCTCATCCCCTGCTGCAGATGCTACTGTGCACCCATCAGGACTCTGCAATACATAAAGCATTCCTTAAGAACTAAAAGTTGAAATCTAGTAGCACTCTATACATAAAGCTAAGTAAAACTATCATAGATACCTGAGTCATGTATAGAACTCGAGAAGTATGGCCGGTAAGTTCTGCAATCTTAACCATTGACGGGTATTTCCAAAGAGTCAATTGGTTCTCAGTAAATCCATGTGAACTTAACAGCTCCCTCTCATTCTTGTTCCAAAGAAGGGAACACACCTGAGACCCTGTATGAACTGAGTTAAGGCAAGAGCCTGTTATAGTATTCCAGAACTTGATGGACTGGTCAGCACCTCCACCGCCAGAAGCAAGTATGTTGCTCTGGAATGGGCACCACGCGAGAGCCTTAACTGCCGCCCTGTGATCTACAAACCGGTGCAGCCATTGATTTTGAGGAGGATTTGAAGATGCCATTGACAGGTCCCAGATATGGATGAGGTTGTCATTGCCTCCACTTGCCAGTTGTCCTGAGCCTGACCATTTTAATCCACAGACCTCTTGATTGTGCCCTTCATATGTTTGGATAATATGAGACTGCACTCTCACATCATTGTTGACAATCTTGCCATCTTTTCCACCAGTTGTAAGAATGTTTTTGTTCCAGGAAAGTGATCCAACTCGTGATTGATGAACTCCCCTCAAAGTTCTTAACTGCAGAAAGAATGCCATCGTCAGATAAGGCGGGAAGCTATGACAAGAAAAGTTTAATCAGAGAGAAGGAAAGTTGTTCAATATGAAGAATAAGAGAATTTGACTATCATAAAATAGTTCAATGAAGATACAGTAATATTGATTGATCACCGCAAGACGTACATTAATAATTTAAAGTGAGAAAGGATTAGATTGAAAACATAAGAAGAACTTCAACAATTATTTACAATACTGATTAATGAACTTGAGCTACGAAGTTATCCAATCCACAAGCAAAATAACTAAGACTTTGATTGATCAATCCAATGCTACAAGCTCAAATATTTTGATGCACACGAATCAATAAAGAAAAAGATTGATTGAAGCAACTTTACGTCATGATTGAAATGCAGAAAAGCAAGTATATAAAAGGTAAAGGTCTTAAATCTCATAGGAAAATATATAAAGAACAACATAAATATTTATGAGTATTTTTTTTGGTAAAGTAACCCACTGAGAAATTCTGCTTTCATTGATCACTTGAGTAAATGAATACTGCAACACTTTACTCTTATGCAGAATGTGTTGGGAAAGCACAAACACTCAAAAAATCTGTGTTGTCCATGTCAAAATGTGCCTTACATCAGTCACAACACCGACATTCCACAATACACTAGGAAATGCTAATCTGTCTCGTGTCATTGTTTAGTCCGTATCGTATCATATTTGTGTCAGTGTAGTACATGCAAAAAAAGTTCAAATTTCTTAGCCTAATCCAATTCAGATTGTACTTTGAATTCTCAAAACAATTGCAGAAAACTCCTGATTACATGGAAAAGAATATGAAGAGCACATTTTGAAGGTGCAGTACCTTACGGCAAGTGCCCGAGTCCCACAATTGGATGTCAGAAGAATCCAAGCCTACAGCAATAATTCGTCCATCTGCTGCCCAGCTAACACTAGTGACAGGGCCAGCCTCTTCATCCACTGTCACAAGCTCAGAACTAGACCCATCTGAAGCATTCCACAAGTAGACAGTATTCTCAAGTGCAATCGACAGGACATTTCTACTCCCCCAATCCAACAGATTCAGGTAAAAGTCATCAACGATGTCCGGTGCATCCAACACCCTCTCTGCTGACTGAAATCAAAACAAGGATATAAGTACAAACAGAACAAAATAAAGAAAGATGAATAATAGCTGAGATTAGTAGAAAAAGGATGCTTACTTGAGGAATAGTTCGTCGTCGCTTGGCTGGAACGGATTGACGGAACGACGCATTGGCGAAATGCCCTTCGTCTGCGATCTGCGGTGCTGGCTTGTTCTTGAAGGAGAGGATTCGTGTTCGGTTCATCATCATAGTTTCGAACAGAAGCTTTTGGTATGTCACTTTTTCTGGTGATGACATTACCACTGTGTTCTCCTTCTCCTTCTCCTTTCTCGGCTCGCTGAGGAGGGACTGTGCCATGTCCAAGTCCATCGCTGACCTGTTTGGGATGAATCTGTCACCCTGCAAATTACACCAGAAATTTAATTAAACCAAATACTGAAATCCCCAATAAAACGCGGATAACCCAATGAACTGGAAAAATAAGCGAAAGCTGTATCTACCAACCAATGAACAGAGATTTTGCTAAATCTCCAAGCCCCAAAAAAATTATACGAGTACCTAAATCCCCAAAACCTACATTACACGATACGACACGGGGACATGTTCCATATTTTTGGCATGC
Organism: Iris pallida; assembly: GCA_029216955.1. NCBI lineage: Eukaryota > Viridiplantae > Streptophyta > Magnoliopsida > Asparagales > Iridaceae > Iris > Iris pallida. The sequence continues at coordinate 23,727,949 of JANAVB010018199.1, read as the reverse complement.
CCTAGTGTGTTTTTGAGTGTCTACGTCATGCCTTCCCAACACGATACGCCACGGACACGGTACCAATCCCCGAAAAAAAAAAATCAACGAGGAAATTGGGAATAGATATGACATCATAACTCGATGAACCGAAAGAAGCGGAAAAATACGCAAAAGATATTAGAACAAACAATGAACAGCATATTCCAAAAGAAAAGAGAGAGAACAAAGTCAAGAACTGAGGAATTCCAAGAAGAGACAACCCAAAGAGACCTAGAGCGATCAAAAGGATTGTTTCTTGAAACAACAATAATCTACAAAACAGATCAAAAAATAGCTACAGAAGGAAGAAAAAGCGTTACATAGTGTCGAGAGCGAGGGTTCCTCGGAGAGGAGTAACGGAGAGAAGGGACGAAGCACGCGTTCTTCCCCCTCGAGCCGCCGCCGGCAGCTTCTTGATGGAGATTACGAAATCAAGAACAGAGGAAACCCTCAGAATTCCAAGAAGAGAGACCCACCCACTCCTCCCCTCCCCCCCCCCCCCCCCCCCCCCCCCCCCCCCCCCAAATGAAACCCAAAGAACAAACAGACCCATATCGAGAAAACTAAGTGATCAAAAGGGTTGTTTTTTGAAACAACAATAATCTACAAAATAGATCAAAATATAATTACAGAAGGAAGAAGAGCGTTACATAGTGTCGAGAGCGAGGGTTCCTCGGAGAGGAGGAACGGAGAGAAGGGACGAAGCACGCGTTCTTCCTCCTCGAGCCGCCGCCAGCAGCTTCTTGACGAAGAAGAGCATTGTTCGATCTTGATCTGCAGGCTCTCTTCCCACCACCAGCCATGGAGGAAGCTGATGATCCGTATCCCGATTCCATGGAAAACAACTCTCAGAAGTCGAGTTATACCAAAATAATGATGTTAGTAGCAGTAGTAGCAGAGAAGGAAGAGGGACAGAGAGAGAGAGAGAGAGTTTGTTAATGGCGGCAGATTTGCTTCAGAGAGAGAGAGAGAGAGAGAGAGAGAGAGAGTTTGTTAATGGCGGCAGATTTGCTTCAGAGAGAGAGGGAGAGAGAGAGAGAGAGAGAGATGGAGGGAGGGAGAGTAACGTCATTATATTTAGGGATAATTTAGCAAATGCCCCCATTCTAAATGTTGAAATTAGCATATACCCCCACTATTTTATTTATCTAACAAATACCCCCATTTTTGATATAAAATAATAAAAATTTAAGATATACCCCCACTCTTTTACATAGGAGTGGGGGTATTTGCTAAATAAAATAAATAGTGGGGGTATATGCTAGTTTTAACATTTGGAATGGGGGTATTTGCTAAATTATTCCTTATATTTATGTGTTATTGATGGGTGAGAAGTGCCTCCTATTTTGGAAACTTATTAAATTATAGCCGTTGGAGAGAGTAATCTTCCAATTATAAGATCACAAAATGTTAGGGGTGATTTTTAATCAAAATTGGAACCGAATCGAACTACTTGTTCGGTTTGATTTTAAATATTACGGTTTGGAACTTGGTTTTAAATTTTTCAATTTTCAATTTTACTATTCAAATTTTAGATTTGGAATTTTGAACAAGAACTGAACGGAAAAGCAAATTATATATTGTAAGAAATAATAATGTCTTATTCTCATTGCTATGGTTTGTTACAATATATATAGTGTCTATATTGGACTTATGGGCCATATCTACATTACAAATATAATCTAACACCCCCCTCAAGTTGGAGCATGCAAGTCACAAATGTCCAACTTGGGAAGTAAAGAATCAAACACATGCTTTCCAAGGGGCTTGGTGAAGATGTCAGCCGGTTGAGAAGAAGTAGGAACATGCGAGGCTATTACGGTGCCATCTCGAATAGCATCGAGAACAAAATGCAAATCCACCTCAATATGCTTACTGCGCTCATGAAATATCGGGTTCTGAGCCAGGTGCAGGACAGATTGACTGTCACAATACAACGACATAGCAGACTCCTGGCGAACGCCCAAACACACCAATAATTTCTTCAACCATTTCAACTCACAAACAAGCGCAGCAAGAGATCGGTATTCAACTTCAGCGGAAGATCGGGAAACAGTTAATTGCTTCTTGGTCTTCCAAGAAATAGGAGACCCCCCAAAAACACCAACCAGCCTGTAACAGAGCGACGAGTCAAGGGACAACTGGCCCAGTCGGAATCACACCAACCAGAAAGACGGTCGGAATCACACCAACCAGAAAGACGGAGATCACAATCAGCTTTCAAAAGAATACCATATCCCGGTGCATGTTTGAGATATCATGCAGGAAATAATAATAATGTCTTATTCTCATTGCTAGGATTTGTTACAATATATATAATGTCTACATTTGAGCTTATGTACATTACAAATATAATCTAATATATATATATATATATATATATATATATATATATATATATATCAAAAGAAAAATTAATTAGGTCCGACCCAATTTGTCATTTGAGAATTATGTATAAGTTATTTGAGATTATTTCTGTTTAAGATCTGTTATTTAAATTGGTCCAATTTGCTAAAATGTTAAGGTCCGATCCACTGGTCCATGAAATCAAACCGACCGAAAATCGAACCGTCTATTCGATTCGATTCGATTTGTTTGATTTTCATTAAAACTATCCAATTTTCGGTTTTAAAATTACAAATTTCGGTTTAATACTCAATTTTCTTAAAATCGGTCCAATTTGAACACAACCTAACCGATGTTCATCCCCACAAAATATCATATATTTTGTAGAATCTTACACTAATTTTGGTCGAAATTTCAGTCAATAAGAAGTCATAATTAAGATTTAGTCTTCAACTTTCTTGACTTTGTATTCTTATAAATGTCCTGCTTAGAAACAAGGGATATATATTTTTCATGTCAAATTTACTCGGTAAGATTTAAACATTCCAAATAGGTCATTTTGTGAATACATTCCTTAGCTGGAACGAAGATATATAGATGTGTGTGTGTGTCACGACTCGATCCCAAGATTCTGGGTCCAGTCAGGTCATGCTCAGCCTGCGCCGTAGTGAGACAGCGGCAGTAAGCTGTATCAATCAGTAGTAACTCAAGCACAACATTCTAAAATACGAGAATAAAAAACTTTTATTTAAAAAATCAAAGTCCATAACTAATGTCTATCTAAGAAATAAAACATACAAACGCGGTAATATTACAACGAATCTTTTATTACAACTAAAAAACAAAGAAACTAAACTGCAAATGCTACTAGAAATCATGACCTTCCTGATTGGGTTCAGCAATCTCCCCGGAACTCAAATCGAATCCGTAATAGGTACTATCGGGCACCTCCTCGTCATCGTAATCACCTAAAAATGTTGGTCTTCCGTCATGAGAGGAGCAAAAAATACATATCCAATCCAGTATTCCAATAAATAATTAAAAGATACAGAGACAGTTTTAAAATATTATTATATTTTCTTAATAATAATAGAGGATCAATGAAACAATAAAATCTCAAGAACATTAATGATGCAATCTACGATGATTCAATAGTGATTTAAGTGTGTAGCAATCTGTGACCGGCTGGTAGAGTCAATATGTATACTAACATTGGACCTAATGCTAGCATACGGTACGGCTCAACCTCCTGTGCAACAGGGGTTAGCGCGAGAGAATCAATAATAGTAACTTGGGCTTTGGTCACAGACGCTAACATTAGTACTCCCTAATTTCCGAGTCAATACACTACTAGAATAAGTCATATTAGCGACACAATTAGCGACGTTCTATTAAAACGTTGCTAACGGTTAAGGAATTAGCGACGTACTCTATAAACGTCGCAATACGTCACTATTACCGACGAGCGGTGATGTTTTACGACTTTTTTGTGTATCAGAAAACATACGTCACGGATAAGTCGACGAACGTCGCTAATATCACTAATAGTAGCGACGTTTACCGACGTAACTACTGTAACATTGTTAATTTCACTAATATTAGCGACGTTTAACAACGTATATGTGTGACGTCGCTAAATTGAAAATATAGGGCTTTCAGTTTTCATTCCCCCCATTATTTTTTGATCAAAATTTTTCCAAACGAAAGCGCGCTCCCCCCACGGCAACCCTCCCCCCTCGGCCTACAGCGACCCCCTATGATATAACTACCCATTTTGTTATATGCATACCTTCAAACCCACTATGATATAACTACCCATTTTGTTGAAAAACTTGCTGTATTTTTTGCTCATTAACTAAGAAACTTGATTTTATTCTTTGAGCCTTCTTGATTCATTTATGTCACATTAATTCTCCAGCTATGTTTACTAAAAAAAAGTCTGCAGCTATGTTTACCAAAAAAGAAGTCTCCAGCTATGTCATCTAAGATCATACTTAGACATTTTGCGCATGTGAAACTATCTTCACTGCAAGTTAGAAATTGGAGTTGCTAAAAATACCTAGGTTGCTTTTCTGAAAACTGTTCCCTACCATGCATCTTCAATCATCAACCATTACAAGATTAGACTCTCTTGAAACTATCTTGGATGTGGATTTAGTTGGTATTTTCTCTAGTTTGTGTAAGATATGCACATGGAAACATATGCATATGCAGAACGAAAGCTTCATCATGAAAGATCGTCTATGGAACGAGACTTGATTCGTTCAGATTGTGTGGTTCGACTTCATGATGTTACACACATACACACACATTCCCTATTAATTCCTGTCACATTACACCCATTACTCTATATGATTTTCTGTCAGTTTACACACACATCACTATTTCAGTCACACTCATCCAAACCTGAAAACTAACCTATTCCCTGTTTCTCCACTACACACACCCTATAGTTTCACTCACCTTGTATTGATTCCCTGAAACACATGGACACACAACACGTGTATGTAATGAATGATATATGTGTAATGTCATGCATGTTGGTAAGCACATATGAATTCAATATACATATATGTATGCAAATGGGAATACATGGATATATGCAAATTATAAATGTAATGTTTGGATAACATATGAAATGTAATGTATAGGTAAGCATTAATGTAGGTAATGACATGTAATCACCGGTAGGGCTGGCTCGGCCGGGAGAGACTGTACCCTATGGCTCGACAACTAACCGAAGAGGATACTCTGAGAGATCCATCTGAGTAGGATGTATACTCTGAGAGATCACCTATACAAGAATGATATCAGTAGTGGGATTGAGTGCTTGAGGAGATATTATCAGAGTATACGTCCTACTCAGATGGATCTCTCACAGTTACAGATGGTGGATGTGCTCCGTCAACAGATTCTTGCTCTGAGCTAAAACTTTGTCCCGGAGCTCAAGTGGACATCCTTCGTATAGAGCTCGAGTGAGAGGTTCCTGACAGCATGTTGGTCTCCTTTGTTAATGTATATATGCTCGTCCCACAACCAATCAATTTTTTTTCATTTTTAATCTCTTAAATATGAAGCTCTGCTTCACATTTGGCTCTACCTTCTGGTAAATAAGAACCAAATGTGAAACAGAGTTTCATATTTAAGATATTAGAAATGAAGAAATTTTTGATTGGTTGTGGGACGAGCAAGAATCCTTTGACAAAGGAGACCACATGTTGTCAGGAACCTCTCGCTCGAGCTCTACTCAAGGATGTTCACTCGAGCTCCGGGACAAAGGATTGACTCAGAGCAAATTTCTGGACAGAGATGACGAAGAAGATGGCTGCCAAAGCTTATGTAAGTTTTCTAATTCTTTATACGTATTATATTTTTGTCATTTTATATTATTGTAATTAAAATCGATCATTACATCATATCAATAGGTGATTTTGTACATTGGTTACAAGTGCTACTTAGCTAAAGTTTAAGTGCTACTTAGTTGTGTGTGTCTCTCTCTCTATCTATCTCGCTATCAACGCTATAGTGTTGTTCCCCTCGCAATACGGAATGTTCCGATACCGATACTCTGAGTATCAGACCATTCCTATGTGTATCGATATCAATACCGATACTCGAGTATCGCATTGATACTCAAGTATCACATCTGATATTACACTATTCTTTTCAGAGTAGCAGACGAGTACAATTTCTGATAGTTCTCTCATTTATTTGTCAATTACTGTATTTTAGTTCTAGTTAGTTTTATGTGATTCTCTGATAGTTCTCTCATTCATTTTCAACCGCTCCCTTCTGTGAATATTGATTTTACCATATGGCACCCATGACCCGAGCAGCAGTACGTAGTTTGAGGGAAACACAGATTGCTGAGGTGGCTCCTCCTACATTAAGGAGGAAGTGGCACCGGTAGCTAGTGAGACCGGGAGTTTCATTCATCCAGCACCGGTAGCTAGTGAGACCGGAAGTTCTATTCATGCAGCACTTGTAATGGACTACATCTCTCCTGCCGCCGTCGATCCCATTTATTCGAGGTGGTTGCGTGATCGTATCACTGAGCATTTGCGTGAGCTGCGTGGTTCTCATTAGCTATTAGTACTTATTTGTATTGGACTATTTGTATTGGGTTGTTTTTGTATTAGACTATTTGTATTGGACTACATATATGAATTAGTACTGTGTCAATCTCTGGATTGTATTGGGTTATTTTTGTATTAGACTATTCGTTTCATTTGGATGTTAATTTACCGGTGCTGAGTGTTCCACCGAAGGGGTCGGCGAACCCAGGGATAAAATGTGCTTGTGTATTGTGTTTCAGATTAAAATGCAGGGAAAAAATAATTCTGTGGAGAAAACTGCATACTACAATTTATTTATTTATTTATTTATTTTCAAATTTAGCGACGTCTACCGACGTTTACCGACGTATATCGATGTAAGTTTCGTTGGTGCGCGTCGGTAAACGTCGGTAGACGTCACAAAACATCCCAAAATTTTATCTCATTTACCCAGGATATACCGACGCATAGCGACAACAAAAACGTCGGTAATTGTCCCAGATAATACCGACATATAGCGACATCATAAACGTCGCTAGTTCATCTACGAAATGACGGTAAAAGTCGGTATATTATCAACGTATATGTGCGTCGGTAAACGTCGGTGTTGGCGACGATCAGCGACGTCTTTCCAAACAACGACTAAGATTTTTGCGACAAGAGGAAGACGTCGCTAAATACGTCGCTAAAATTGTTTAGCTTCGTCTTTAGGCGTTTTACCGACGTCTTTAGGCGTCGCTAAATTGCCTTATTTTGGTAGTGATAAGTCAATCAAGCAATCAATTTGGGTCCGAGAGGGATCCAGTGAGTCAAGTGTCGATACAGTATATAATCCTAATAATGCAATGTATTTAATTATCAACTAAAATAACGAATTTGAATAATATGAAACTTGTCTTGGTTTTCTGATGATGTAGGTGATGATAGAAAAATACTCAAGCTAATGTCCGGAACTGAACCCTACATTAGTGAAACATGTCTTAGTTGCCAATATAAGGTTTGCTACAATTCTAATTAATTTAGCTTATTAATAATACAATAATAATCTAGACTCTAAATTTACTAATAATTATAATAAAGCAATTTCTTATTTATAAAACATTTTAGAGAAACTCTATGTGAAAAAATATAAGAAAAATACATTTTTAATAATAAAATAATAAAACTTGTTATTTTTTTAAATGGAATTATCATTTAATTAATAAGGTCCTGACAATTTAGTGTTTAATTGTGACAATGAAAATAATTTATCCAAAAATACTTTTATTTTAATAATAAGTAAACCATAAAATTGTCATTAGGGCTGTGACCTACTTTTGATAAAGCTAATAAAACTAATATTCTTTTAGCAATAGTGTAATACCAAGGTTTCTCTAGATAATATTAATAATTTACCATAACTAATATGCTAACATGCTAATTCCTATACTGTCAGGAAATAATTTGTTTTCTGGTTTCTTGTTTCTTAAGGTACAGTAAACCAGTATAGTTATTATATTAAAATTTGGTTCTGGTTTTTAAGCTAGCTATCCCAATCTGACAGATATTCATTCTGTCATTTTGGTCGGACATTCATAAGGTTTCAACTAGAAAAATACACAGCAAGTTTAGGAAACCTACCAGAAGTTTGATGCAGGAGAACCGAGGGGAGGCATCGGACTCGGGTGGCAGACGAAGGGGTTTGGAGCGCCAGAAAGCCGGAGAAGTCCCAGACAAGGGCACGGAGGTCATCGAACGGCGAGCACACGGGCGCGTGGTGGAGGGGAACAGACGCTGCAACTGACGCCAGAGGAGCACGGCTGGCACGGGTAACGGCCGGTCGGGCGACTGGCACGTGGAACGATCGGTCGGGCGGTAGCCGTTCGGTCGGACGGGCGGGCGACGGTCGGTCGGGCGGACGGGCGCATCGGAAACGCCCCAAGAGGGGGTGTCGGATCGAGCGGGACGTGGTGGGGAACGTCGTGGTGCGGTCGGATTTGGAAGTGGGTGAAGGTAGAAGGAGATGGGAGAGCTTCGTGAAGGTTTGGGGATATAGCTTCTAAGAAAAAGCTTCTGGGAAGTTTTTCTTTTATTTGTACGTGGGAGTGAAGTTGGTAGATCCGGGAGTGGGGGTGAGAAGTCGGGATAGTCGGGTGACTAGGGGGAGTGGGTTGAACGGGTAGATGGGTTTGGATAAAAAAATGGGTAAATGGATTTGGATAGGAAAATGGGCTTTAAATAATTAGCAATTTAATTCTAATACCTAGCTAAAGTCAATCAATTACTAATTAACAATTACAACCAATAATTAATTAATCTTTATAAACTAAAAATTGTTTTTTCCAGTTTTCCAACATAATATATATATATATATATATATATATATATATATATATATATATATATATATATATATATATATATATATATATATATATATATATATATAATAACTCTAACTATTCTATAATTACTAGCAAATAATTAAATATTGTAAAAACTCTATTTGTAAATAAATTATAATTTTATGGATTTTACAACCTTCCCTTCTTAGAAAATTTCGTACTCGAAATTTCTAAGGTAAATAAAAGAGAGGTTTAGAACATACCTAGAAAAGATGAGGGTACTTCTCCCACATATCAGCCTCTTGCTCCCAAGTTGACTCGTCTGGGGAGTTGTGATGCCACTCCACTCTGACTAGTGGAATCACGGTGTTTCGAAGCTTCTTCTCTCTGCGATCCAAGATCCTTACTGGCTGCTCCGATACTGTGAGACTTGGCCCAATTTCCAGCACTGAGTGATCCAAAATATGGCTCGGGTCTGGTACGTAACGCCTCAGTTGCGATACGTAGGAGATGGAGTGCTCGCCCTCAAGGTTAAGTGGAAGGG
>JANAVB010018199.1:23706159-23711159 GCA_029216955.1 Iris pallida | reverse complement strand
GGATATGTTGACAAAATATTACAGATGCTGATGAGGGGGATTACTGTACCTACTACGGTCCGGATGACGTAGTGGGCATAGACTTGGAGACGTTGGTCCAGCAGGGCTTAGCTCCGCCTAACGAGACCTTACCTATTGCTTAGTTAGAGTAGGTCTTTTGTACTGAACCTTGTCTCCAGCTACTTTTGAGACTGTTATTATTGTGGATTGTATTAGAGACTTGGATTTGTATATATTCTTGTGTTGGACTTGACAGGTTATTATTTTATCGTCTTGTTGTCTTTATCTTTCAGTCTTTAATTTATCATCTTAGAGTTGTGATTGAGCACTCATATATATTCATTGCTTGTCTTCCATTCGGCGTTGACCATATTCTCGACAGGTTTTTGATATATATATAAACTGTTATTAGAGTAGAAAACCTACAGCGTTCCACGCCATTTTTACGGTGAGGGCTGGGCGTCGTCACGTGCACGTGCCCTTATAGCGGGTGCGGGTCGTGACACGTTTTTAGTGGTGGCCTATGCAGGTCTTGAAGTCGCAATTAGTACGATGTCGTGGCGGCACTCGTCTTAGAGTGTTGACTACGAGCCTGTGTTACACATAGGAGGTAGTAGGCTAGGAGTGCTCAATCACAGTAGGATCTTTCCTTGCTTATCTTGCTTACCGTCTTTGATATTGATTTTGCATTCTAATTGTCCTCCTTGATATAATATTTCTCGTGCCGTATTGATTTTCTTCTTATTTCTATCTTCAGGATGTTGCAGACCAGATCTCAGCATCCTGAGTCCGCGGACGCGGAGAGGTCTGCTATGACTCGCGGACCTGATCTGGATACTCCTGCTGCAGTCGGGGGTGTCGGCAGCAGTAGCTCTTGGGGGCGCTCCTCTGCTGGTTACGAGGGCTGACCCCAGGGTTGCTACGACTTTTTCGGCCGCAGAACCAGTGGTTGATGCGGGCGCTATTCCTCCTGCTGTGCAGCGGATTCCTCCGTTAGTTGCAGACATACTTCCACCTCCACCTCCTCTGCCTACAGATATTAGGCAGATGCTTACCTTCCTCCATCAGATGCTGGAGACTCAGAGAGCCCAGGCCGAGGCTCAGCAGAGGCAGACAGACGCGATGCGTTAGGGCATGGAGGATGCCCATCAGTTGGCCCTTGCAGCCGTGGAGCAGAGGGCTCCGCATCCGGGGACGCGACCGAGGTATGGAGATATCCAGGACTTCAAGAAGCTTGGGCCCTGTGACTTTAGCGGGACCGAGGGTGTGGTCTATGCAGATGATTGGCTCGAGGATATCGAGTGGTAGATGAGGGCTTCCCGCCTGGCAGACGACCTGAAGGTCAAGGCGGTAGGTTTACAGTTGCTAGACATTGCATGCACCTGGTTCAGAAACGAGCCAGCCCTAGCTGGAGAGGGCCGTACTTGGGCAGAGTTCAAGCTCCTCTTCAAGGAGAAGTTCTTTTCCCCCACGGACAAGATTGACCTGGTGCGACAGTTCCAGGATCTGAAGCAGGGCAGTCTATCTGTGGAGGAGTACGCAGCGAAGTTCGGCCGTCTGAGCCGATACGCAGAGTACATGGTTCGAGACCCGGAGATCAGGGCGAGCCGTTTCAGGGAGGGGTTCACTTGGGATATCAAGATCCTTATTCACTCCTTCTATGAGACTTATACCCAGATCTACGCGGAGGCCCGCAAGGTAGAGCAGGAGTGGGGCTTGAAGCCCAAGAGGGAGCGTGATCTTTTCTCAGGGGCTACTAGCAGCGCAGGGGCTGCTAAGCTCCCTCAGCTTCAGTATCGTTCTTTCCAGCATCACCAGCCGCAGGTGCAGGCCAGAGCACCGGTTCAGCAGCAGGTGCAGCACACTCAGCAGAGGCAGACACAGCATGGAGCTCCTTGCCACTTCTGTAAGAAGCCCGATCACGTCTGGGAGGAGTGTGTCTCTTTTGCGGCGGAGCAGGCCATCAGTTGCGGGAGTGTCCAGTGAACCCTCGTGTTACTGGTACAGCTCAGAGGGCACCGGCGAGAGTTCCTGCAGTGCAGCCAAGGGGTCCACTTTTGACCCAGCAGCAGCAGTTTATTCAGCACCACCAGCAGCGGGGTGGTCAGGGTAGAGCCTTTGCTCTTGCAGCCAAGGAGATGGAACCTATTGCAGATGTAGTCGCAAGTTCTATTCTGCTCGATTCTTTTCCAGCTTTAGCCTTGTTTGATTCTGGTGCTACGCACAGTTTTATATCTGTTTCTTTTGCTCTTTGGCACAATATCATTGTTGAGTATCTTGGTAGGACTTGCAAGATTATGACTAGGAATGGCATCATCCTAGTTAATAATGTTTGCAAGGGGTAGAGAGTTTCTTTGAGAGGTCGGGAGCTGAGTACGTGTTTGCTCGTAATGCCACTTTCGAGTTACGATGTGGTACTCGGTATGGATTGGTTGAGCATACACCACGATAGCATCGACTGCAGAGGGGGCAGGATTTTCTTTAGGCCGCCGGAAGAGCCGGAGTATGAGTTCACCAGAGGTACAGTGGAGCAGGGAGATGGATTCTGCGGAGCGTTGTTGGCGGGGCCGGTGTTGCCACATCTACTCATTGCCGAGTTCTTGGATGTCTTTCCTAAGGAGCTGCCCGGGATGCCGCCAGATCGTGATGTTGAGTTTTCTATAGACCTAGTGTCGGGCGCTGAGCCTATCTCCCATCACGTCTATAGAATCAACAACAGTGAGTTAGCGGAGCTGAAGAAACAGGTCGACGAGCTGGAGGACAAGGGCTTTATTCGATCTAGCTCTTCACCTTGGGGCGTGCCAGTTCTTTTCGTCCCCAAGAAGGATGGTACGGTACGTCTATGTATTGATTACAGGGCGCTCAACAACCTTACCATCAAGAACAAGTATCCTTTGCCAAGGATTGATGACTTGTTCGACCAGTTGAGCGGGGCAAGAGTGTTCTCGAAGATCGACTTGCGTACCGGGTACCATCAGCTGAAGGTAAAGCGGGATGACATTCCGAAGACTGCCTTTCGGACTCGCTATGGCCAGTATGAGTATACCGTCATGTCGTTTGGGTTGACCAACGCCCCGACGGTATTCATGAACTTGATGAACAAGGTATTTCATCAGTACCTTGACAAGTTCGTGGTGGTCTTCATTGATGACATTCTCATCTATTCGAAGACACCAGAGGAGCACGAAGAGCACCTGAGGATTGTGTTGGACACTCTCAGGAGGGAGCAGCTGTATGGAAAGTTGTCCAAGTGTGAGTTCTTCTTGGATCGCATGGAGTTCCTAGGCCATGTTGTCTCTGGCGAGGGGATTTCAGTAGATTCGAGGAAGATTTCTGCGGTGGAGTCCTGGTCTACGCCGAGCTCAGTAGCAGAGGTTCGGAGTTTTCTGGGTCTGGCAGGTTATTACCGGAGGTTCGTGCTGGACTTTTCCAGGATTGCCCAGCCGATGACCCACCTTACCAGGAAGGACGAGGAGTTTGTTTGGTCCGATGAGTGTCAGGCCGCCTTCGAGGAGCCGAAGGCGAGGTTGACTACAGCTCCTATCTTGACGCCGCCATCTGGATCTGGTGGTTATACGATCTACAGTGATGCTTGAGGATGGGGTTTGGGTTGTGTGCTTCAGCAGCACGGGAAGGTGATTGCCTATGCATCTAGGCAGTTACGTCCTCATGAGAGAAACTACCCTACCTACGATCTGGAGCTGGCAGCGGTCATCTTTGCTTTGAAGCTGTGGAAATACTATCTGTACGGAGAGCGAGTTGATATTTATACTGATCACAAGAGCTTGAAGTACGTATTTACCCAAAAGGAGCTGAATATGAGGCAGAGGCGATGGTTAGAGCTGATGAAGGATTTTGATATATCCTTACAGTACCATCCGAGGAAGGCCAACGTGGTCGCGGATGCTTTGAGCAGGTACCCCCGTGGCCATGTGTTTGACGATGGATCGTCACCTTTTGGCTGATCTGGAGAGCTTAGGCATAGAGGTGATAGTTCTTGGGTTCGAGGTGCAGATGTGGGGTTTGCAGGTGCAGTCGGAGCTGATGGAGAGAGTCAGGGCAGCTCAGTTTGAGGATGAGGCTTTGAGGGTCATCAGGGAGCAGGTCCAGACATGACTGTTGGAGGAGTTCTCTATAGCGGAAGATGGGTCGTTGAGGCATGGTACCAGATTGTGCGTGCCGAGCGGAGGACTTCGGGAGGAGGTTCTTCAGGAGGCGCACCGTTCTCAGTACTCTATGCATCCAGGAGCCAACAAAATGTATAGAGACTTGAGACAGCATGTTTGGTGGTATGTCATAAAACGTGAGGTGGCTCAGTTCGTTTCGAGATGCTTGGTGTGCCAGCAGGTGAAGGCCGGGAGGCAGAGACCCGGTGGATTGCTCCAGCCACTACCCATTCATGAGTGGAAGTGGGAGCATATCACTATGGACTTTGTATCTGGGCTTCCGCGCTCTCTAGGAGGAAAGGATACGATTTGGGTCATTGTTGATCGATTGACCAAATCGGCCCACTTTTTGCCTTTCAAAGTGGGTTTATCGACAGAGAGGTTGGCCGAGATGTACGTGCGACAGATAGTCCGATTGCACAGGGTTCCAGTGAGTATAGTCTCAGATCGGGATAGCCGATTCACTTCCCACTTCTGGCAGAGTTTGCAGCTTAGCTTGGGCACATCGCTCAAGTTTAGTACCGTATACCACCCCCAGACAGACGAGCAGTCGGAGAGGACGATTCAGACCCTCGAGGATATGCTGCGTACCTGTGTCTTGGACTTCGGAGGATCTTGGGAGGACCACCTTCACTTGGTAGAGTTTGCTTACAACAATAGCTATCAAGCCAGTATAGAGATGTCACCTTTCGAGGCTCTATACGGACGGAGGTGCCGTACTCCCTTGTCTTGGGATGATATCGACGAGAGGGTTTTGCTTGGCCCTAAGATGGTGGTAGATGCTGCGGAGAAGGTCAGGGTTATCAGAGATCGACTTCGGGTGGTGCAGGATAG
>JANAVB010018199.1:23673659-23703659 GCA_029216955.1 Iris pallida | reverse complement strand
TGTAGGACGCCGGTATCGTGCCGTACCTTTGCGTATCTTGAAATATTTAAGATATCGGCAATGGGCCGTAAGATGAACTAGACGTCCACTTTACCTAGGTATCTTGGTAGGTAATATATGTATAGGCTAGTATCTTACTACCCTAGGGAGCACGGGTCAAAATACCAAGCGTAGGTAGGCTAACTAGGTTTCCACCTAGGCTAAAAATTTATCTTAGAAAGGGTAAATTAGGTAATTGGCCTACGGCCAAGATTTGAGTTTCGAAGTCCAAGATGGACTTGGATATGGGTTGTAGAGGTTGGTAATGATTAGAAATAGTCGCCTAGACCTAGTCTTGACCACGGTTGACTTTTTAGACCAAAAGTCAACTATGGGTCAACACTTTACCCAATTTAGTCCCAAATTCCATTAAACTTGGACAGTTAACCAAAAGTCAACTATTAGTCACCATTGACCTAGGATTGACCTAGAATTGACCAGAGTTGACCAGTTGACCAAAAGTCAACTGTAAGTCGACCGTTGACTTAAATCGACCTAGATTAATTCCGTTTGACTTGCACTTACCCAGGTTGACCTAACTAGACTTGTCTTGACCTAGAATGACTTAATAGGGTTTAAATTGATTTGACTGTACTTCCTAAACATAGTATTGATACGTCTTATTCTCTATAGGTCCTCGAGACGCAGCATTGGATCCCGTTGACATATCATATCTTATTACATGAGAGTACATTCTCTGACACTTTTCCAATTTACGATGATTGTTATAATTCATGTAATTAGTGTAGATATGCTTGTTCTCGACACATTGGTCACACGGATTAGTATTCATGGATCCCGACATGAGATGTTATTCCTCGTTATCTTAGTATATCTTGTGCAAGCCCCTTGTAGTTCTTGTGCAATATATGGACACCGATTTTCGAGAAGACTTGCTCCCTTCTCGTAGAATCCCGTGTCATAACGTGTCTTGCTTGGATCCACTCTACCAGTCGGGGGCGGAGAGTATTAGTATAGATATGTGGTCAAAGCCTATTGTGCACCCATTGTGTACCTATTGATTGTGAGTGTTGATCATACACCCCACGTATGATTAGCCAGGCCAGTTACTATTTCTACAAGTTCCCAAGCCGGCCACATATTGTAGCTAGTACTCACACACCTAGATATATAATTCTTGATTCTTGTACATTCTATGATCAGTTTACTTGCCTTGTTCTAGCTCTAGTTTTACAGATTACCTTGCCATGATACTCACATGTACATTCCATGATTTTCTTGTATATACTCTCTATTTACAGTCTTATAGCTTTTGTCATATCTTGTGAACTGTTGTTAGTAGATTGTACTCGTTCTATCCTGACATGATGTTGACAAAATATTACAGATGCTGATGAGGGGGATTACTGTACCTACTACGGTCCGAATGACGTAGTGGGCATAGACTTGGAGACGTTGGTCCAGCAGGACTTAGCTTCGCCTGACGAGACCTTACTTATTGCTTAGTTAGAGTAGGTCTTTTGTACTGGACCTTGTCTCCAGCTACTTTTGAGACTGTTATTATTATGGATTGTATTAGAGACTTGGACTTGTATATATTCTTGTGTTGGACTTGACAGGTTATTATTTTATTGTCTTGTTGTCTTTATCTTTCAGTCTTTACTTTATCATCTTAGAGTTGTGATTGAGCACTCATATATATTCATTGCTTGTCCTTCATTCGGAGTTGACCATATTTTCGACATGTTTTTGATATATATACAAACTGTTATTAGAGTAGAAAACCTACAGCGTTCCACGCCGTTTTTACGGTGAGGGCTGGACGTTGTCACATGCATGTGCCCTTATAGCGGGTGCAGATCGTGACACATCGAAAGGTGCATATGGCTGTTGTCGACGTGTGAGAACATACAGAATTCGATTTCGTTGCGCGTGTGCGACGAAATCAGTGCGTATCCGTCGAGATACCCCCGTATCGATGTTTTTCAAACTTGACCATAACTTTGTGCACGTTTGTCGCATCGAGGCGAAACTTGTGCCATCAGGACCGTATCGTTTTTGGTCCTGTATGCCAAGTTTGGTCCGATTTTGAAAAGGTCAAACCGGAACACCTTTTGGCAGGCCCGCGACCCACTCTAACGGGCCATTTTGTGCATGACCCGCCGGAATTCAACTTTGATATACCGCTGGGTTTGTCTCCTAAAATCAGATTCGTAGACATATAGTTTTACGAATTTAGAGACCATATATTTTGGCACGCGTTTTGGTGCAAAACGGGTCCAACGGCGGACATCCTTTTGACCTAAAATTATAATTTTGCCCATGTTTCAAAATTATACTTTTGGACAGGCATTTCCTCGGTATTTCTTTATGCAAAAACTATTTGTGATGTTTATTTCAGCATCCGAGGTCGTTCGTAAAAGTTGGCTTTCAGTGCTTCCCTATTCTAACGATTTGAGTCATCAGGCGTCGCCATTCTGCACACTACCTCCAGGTAAGATACTTTGCCACCAGCTGTTGATTTATTTTAGCTCATATTTTATGCATTATTTTTTTGTACAAATAAACTGTGATACATGGCATAACTTATTAGGACTTACTGTTCAGTTATATTTTATGCTATGTATTATTTTCTCACACATTAAACTTAGAGTTAAGGGACCACCCTATGTGTATTGCATTCATAGGCCTTGACACATTTGTACCACGTTTTTGTGAGTCACATATAGAACTCGGACATGCGTGATTGGCTGACCACCGGTATGGGAATAACCGCTAATAGGGGTTTCATGCTTAGTTTGACTTAGCGGTTAATAGAGGTCTTGTATTGTGGATACAAAATAGTAGGCATTGGGTGGGGAGGACAATACCTTGGCGTATGGGCTACTATGTACTTTTCCTTTTGTAACTCATGAGCTCCGTCGGAGACGCGGGTGAGATTACCCATGATTACTGACGGCCACTAGCGTTCTGCGGAACGTCATGTTCTTACTGATTGGGCCTCTAGTGCCCAAGGGGGGACTATGCCGATCCCATTTTAGCCAGGGCCCATGCGTTGGAGGATGTTCTTAAAACTTCATACACTTAGACTGTTTAGGCTACCTTATCCGTTAGGTACAAGTATTTTTTGTTTGGGTACTTGTATCTGATCGCGGCTTGGAACAATAATTTATTGCAGATTAGTTCATCACATCTTATCCTTGTTTGGTTGTAGGTGTGGCTTACTACTTCGATAAGAAGGTATTGAACCTTGTTTGGGTCCGGATACCATATTGGATTCCTGACTTGGGAAGATATTTTACCGAGGGTTAGTGTGCCATCTCCTGTCCTTGTTTGGTTGGGGGGATGGTACGCTAATCCAAATGGTGGGGTATTGGACCTTATTATGATCTGATCTTACTTATTCTTATTGAGCAGTATTTATTCAGTTTATGTGGCATGTTATTTTCGTATCTTGTTACGTCCCTCTGAGGACCTGGTGATCTTTCCAGGTATAGGTATACAGAACTTTCTGCAGGAGTATGGCTCCACTATCGACTCATCCTTCACGTTCGAACGAGTTGTACCTTCTGATCACAGCTGTCCCTATTGGGTCGAGGAGCCTATTTAGTCATTATTTCTTATTCTATTTATCTTAGAGGTTGGACTCTATTTTTTTTCAGTTTATTCTAGTTCCGGTAGTGGATTTGTCTCTGCCCGGTCAACAGCTATATTTGACATTTACTTTGATTTGTGAGTTGCCATTTTCTTTATATTACTGTGGATGAGATATATCTTTTACCTGTGACTGTCTATTATTATTAATCACAATACAGCTCATGTGTATATTCAAAATTTCTATATATTGGAGTATATCTCGTATATATGCAGCTGGCATGCTTCGTTCCTAGTCCTACGTATTTTGGGACTGGAGCGTTGTATGTTTTTGTGGTGGCCCATGCAGGTCAAGTTAAATTGTTTGGTTACTTTACTGTACCAAGCAAGCCTGTGTATAGGATTAAAAATTTAGGATCTCATCCACATATATGACATTCTATCTCGCTTTTATTTCGAACTCCCAACTGTCTATCTTGATTGCTTCTTGCTTGAATTATTCTTCCGTAAACCCTTATCCCCCTTTCGTGCGTACTAGGTCATCAAGTTCCGCCATTCAATCACAATACTAGTTCAATTCTTATAAGTTGAGTAGGAAGCCTTACAACCAAACTTCCTTAACTTTAACCCAAGGCCTTAGACAAGAAGACAGAAGGAAGACTGCATAGGCACGAATACCGGACACGACTTAGATTCTTAAGTAGCTTAAGTATTGATATTATCTTTCATCATTATCTCGCGTATTTGTAATTGTACTACCTTGAATAATGTTGCTATTATAGCCTAGTTTTGCGAGCTTACTCTCTTATCGAGCTTGTTCAGGATATATGTTTTATTGTGGGAGCCCACGGATACATTGTTTTATCAGAACTGGTGTATTGTGGTCTGATCAACCATAGTGCATTTGTTTCGCCTTTCGTATGATTCTACGTGGATTAAGAAATGGTTAGCTTAACATATTCGCCCTCTAGGATCTTATCCACGTGTTGTTGACATTTTAAATTCTTTATTAAACTCTCTTTCAATTGCTTGACTCAAAACCTATCTGAATCTATTCTAACATTGTCCATATCTTCGTGCCAGCAATATGACTCTACACAGCGGACACACCTCTATCCTAGCCATCACATCTGGTGATGCAACTTCCCAGGAAGAACAAGTTTCCCCAATGACCCTGGTGATTCCGTATCAGCTAGAGCTATAGCAGAATACCACGAACCCATCGACGGTGCAGTAGGAAGCCTAAGTGCCCCCAGTAAGCCAAGTTGAGCAAACTACTGCAGTACCACCAGGAGAGACTGCACCATCCCTATTGCCTCTGCAGTTTTCACCACAGCTCGGATCCCAACTGCCTCCACTTCCGACTGATGCGAACCCGGCCACCCAGTTTATGTATGCCATTCTACAATCTCAGTGGCAACAAATGGAACTGTTGAGGCAAAGTATGATGACCTACTTAGCTAGACCTACACCACCAGCCCCGGTACTAGATCCAACTCCAGCTCCACAACCATATCTGGGCTCCATTGTAGACTTCATCGACATGTGCCCTAAGAATTTTAAAGGTACTGAGGGTCCCTTAGAAGTTTCTGCATGGCTTATCAGCACAGAGAAATACTTGAAGGCATCCCAGTTGCCAGCACATTATTGGTTGACAGTAGTGGACTTACTCTTAGAAGACAATGCTCACCACTGGTGGAAGGCTGAAGAAAGGCGACTGGGCACTGGGGTCACATGAAAGGAGTTTTGTGACCTCTTCTATGAGAGATTTTCTTCCATCCATGTTCGAGATGCTCTCTATGACCAGTTCCTTCATCTGAAGCAGGGGAACATGTCGGTAGATGAGTACGATACAGAGTTCAGCCATTTGAGTAGATTTGGTACGGCATTAATCTCGACAGAGCTGGAGAAGGCAAGAAGATTCCATCAGGGGATCGCACTAGAACTCAAGACTTTCACTACTATACAGTCTCGAGCCTCTCATACAACTGTCTTGGAGGAAGCACGTACCCAGGAGCTTCTTCGCAAGGAACAACAAGCATAGAGATGCCCTACACCGGTAGCTGTACCAGTTAGGGCGACTCAGGGTGGACCCACCAGAAGGCCTATAGGACAGTACCAGCGGAGGCCCACACCCTATCAGAAGCCCATCTGCAACTACTACGGAAAGAAGGACCACATTTGAGATGGATGCCGAATTCATCTTGACTTATGCTTGTGGTGCGGATCGGGACAACACCGGATTATCGAATGTCCCGAGCCACAAGGCAAGGACAAGCATTTACCATGGCTGTGATAGACCCCCATCCTGAGATTAGAGATGTGGCATGTATTATTCTACTTATACCATTATTCTTTATTTAAGTCATGGCTTAGCATTTGAGCAATACATTCATCAGTTGGTCAGCATGCATGAGCACTATCTTTGGTGCCATTAGAAATATCATGGCTATAGTTTAGCAAGCTTATAAATAGAACTCTTGGCTTCTTTGTTAGAAATCTTGAATGTCGTGCCTTAAAATCTGTGACTCCGTCAACAACATTCGTATGCTTTGGATGTGAGGAAATCACCCAATCTCTACACATATCGTTTCGATACCTTACCGTGGCTTCAATATTCGGATAACAACATTAGCCATTTTCTTCCAACAACCTTCACCTACATAGACTAGATGAGCCGCTCTACACACATGACTCGCCTGTTCCACACAAACACACATTCTTGTGCTCCATCTCAATTACACCACATGTATGACACATTTTTACATAGATGGCCACCTTTCGTTCCATTTATTTTAACCATGCAATGTCGACCCATTTCCTCAGACGAACTGAATATCCATGATTCATGCAATACCAAGAACACCTTGTCATGTAGAATATGGTGCTAGTTTAAAATCCTTGTATAAATACCTCCTCCATCTTTTCGAAAATCGAGTTACGAATTGACTACCTGCTCTCCCTTCGTATTCAGCCCACTATATTTTTATTAAGATTTATTGTCATATTTTTAGATAAGGTTTATTTTAATTTCGAGGACGAAATTTTTATAAGTTGGGTAGGATGTAAATCCCCTAAATTTTCTAATTTTATTTATTATTATTAAATATAATTTATTGGTATTTTTATTTATAAGAAATAATTTAACTCCTAGAAGTGGTAAAAATTTATATTTTAGCATTATAAAGTGAGTAGAAATTTATTGTTATTTTTATTTGATATTATGTGTGGGTTATTTTATACAAAATAACTCTATAATATAGGTTACAAATACTTCAGAAATTACTATTATTTTGTTATAAAATTTCCATAATATATTCTTTAGGAACTTATTAAGTATTTATAGGATTTTTGTATTTTAGAAATAGTGGTAATATATATGTGTATCATGGCCTTTATTACTTTTTATATATTGATAATTATTAAATTATTTTAGGAAGTTGTTTAGATTTTAGGAGTTTTAAAAAAAAAATTATTGGGGTTTTTTAAAGTATATATATGTGTGTATATATGTATATCTATATATATACATACATATATAAAATAGTTATAAATAAAAATAGAATAAAAAATAAATATATACTTTATTAAGTGTTATTGAGTTTTAAAACTCTATAGGATATTATTATATTTTTGTGGCAATTTTGCATATAAATATTGTTATATATATATATATATATATATATATATATATATATATATATATATATATATATATATATATATATAGGATAAATAAAGGAATAAATAGAGAGTCCAAATGAACAGTGCCGAAGCACTGTTCATTGTCCCTGCTCCCCAACCCATGCGTGTGGGAGGGGGCACAAAACAAAGCTAAAAAAAGAAATTCGGATCAAATATCAAATCCTAGATGAACCCCTCACAAGCCCAATAGATCAATCCAAATCTCATTTAAAATGAGATTTAAATCTCAGATATAAAGGGATTATGAACCCACGAGTACTCTTTGGCCGAACTCCATAGAATCTCCACCTAACCCTCGCATAGAGGACCATAGCCACCCTGACATCTTGCGCGTACCACCTCGACGACCGCCGCCACCACATGACTCGCCGGAACGTCTCCCCGCGCGCACCAACCGACAGCAGTAGTAACAGATGTCTGCCAAGTTCACCGCGAGGTAACCTACTACCCGACCTTCTTACACCCTGTATAATCAATTATTTTTGGTTACGTAAACTTCTATGGAAAGCCAATATAACCTTCTCGAGATCCCAACAACTAGATTGGGATAGGGTCCAACGACCAGTTGGGAAAAATTGATGCAAAAGTTGACAAAACCTGTCCCAAAACAGAGCAGTATGACTAATCCCAAACCCTTAATTGGAAGTCGAAACCTTGTCGATTCTTTGACACTTTCAAAAATCTGATTTAAAAGACTTATTGACAACATATACGAGATGGAATCCCAACTAGTAGTTTTAATTTTCATTGATTAGATCGTGATTAATCCACTTTCAAAGTTTAGGAAAAATTTAGTTTTCAAACAGTGAATTTCTAGAAACTTTTCCCGATACGGCATGCTTCCCGACAAACCAGACGACGTGGACACACACTATATGCATCGAAAGGTGCATATGGATGTTGTCGACGTGTGGGAACATACGGAATTCGATTTCGTTGCGCATGCGTGACGAAATCAGTACGTATCCGTCGAGATACCCCCGTATCGATGTTTTGCAAACTTGACCATAACTTTGTCCACGTTCATCATATCGAGGCGAAACTTGTGCCATCAGGATCGTATCGTTTTTTTGGTCCTGTATGCCAAGTTTGGTCCGATTCTGAGAAGGTCAAACCGGAACGCCTTTTGGCGGGCCCGTGACCCTCTCTAACGGGCGATTTTGTGCACGACCCGTCGGAATCCAACTTTGGATATATGGCTGGGTTCACCTCCTCAAACCGGACCCGTAGACATGTAGTTTGACGGCTTTAGAGACCGTAGGTTTTGGCACGCATTTCAGTACAAAATGGGTCCAATGGCGGATATCGTTTTGACCCAAAATTACGATTTTGCCCCTGTTCCAAAATTACACTTTTGGACAGGCATTTCCTAGGTATTACTTTTATGCAAAATCTGTTTGTGATATTTATTTCAGCATCCGAGGTCGTTCGTAAAAGTTGGCTTTCAGTGCTTCCCTATTATAACGATTTGAGTCATCAGGCGTCGCCATTCTGCACACTACCTACAGGCAAGATACCTTGCCACCAGCTGTTGATTTATTTTAGCTCATATTTCATGCATTATTCATTATTTTTTATGCAAAATAAACTGTGATACATGGCATAACTTGTTATAACTTACTGTTCTGTTATATTTCATGCTATGTATTATTTTCTTACACATTAAACTTAGAGTTAAGGGACCACCCTGTGTGTGTTGCATTCATAGGCCTTGACACATTTGTACCATGTTTCTGTGAGTCACATATAGAACTCGGACATGCGTGATTGGCTGGCCACCGGTACGCATAAGCCGTGCGGATAGGAATAACCGCTAATAGGGGTTGCATGCTTAGTTTGACTTAGCGGTTAATAGAGGTCTTGTATTGTGGATACAACATAGTAGGCATTGGATGGGGAGGGAAATACCTTGGCGTATGGGCTACTATGCACTTTTTTTTTGTAACCCGTGAGCTCCGTCGGAGACGCGAGTGAGATTACCCATGATTACTGACGGCCACTGGCATTCTGCGGAACGTCATGCTCTTAATGATTGGGCCTCTAGTGCCCAAGGGAGGACTATGCCGATCCCATTTTAGCCAGGGCCCATGCGTTGGAGGATGTTCTTAAAACTTCATACACTTAGACTGGTTAGGCTACCTTATCCGTTAGGTACAAGTACTTTTTGTTTGGGTACTTGTATCTGATCGCAGCTTGGAACAATAACTTATCGCGGATTAGTTCGTCACATCTTGTCCTTGTTTGGTTGTAGGTGTGGCTTACTACTTCGATGAGAATGTATTGAACCTTGTTGGGGTCCGGATACCATATTGGATTCATGACTTGGGAAGATATTTCACCGAAGGTTAGTGTGCCATCTCCTGTCCTTGTTTGGTTGGGGGATGGTACGCTAATCCAAATGGTGTGGTATTGGACCTTGTTATGATCTAATCTTACTTATTCTTATTGAGCAATATTTATTTAGTTTATGTGGCATGTTCTTTTTGTATCTTGTTATGTTCCTCTGAGGACATAGTGATCTCTCCAGGTATTGGTGTGCAGGACTTTTCGCAGGAGTATGGCTCCACTATCGACTCATCCTTCACGTTCGAGCGAGTTGTACCTTCTGATCACAGCTATCCCTATCAGGTAGAGGAGCCTATTTAGTCATCATTTCTTATTCTATTTATCTTAGAGGTTGGAATCTATTTCCTTTCAGTTTATTCTAGTTTCGGTAGTAGATTTGTCTCCGCCCGGTCAACAGCTATATTTGACATTTACTTTGATTTGTGAGTTACCATTTTCTTTATATTTACTGTAGATGAGATATAGCTTTTACCTGTGACTGTCTATTATTATTAATCATAATACAGCTCATGTGTATATTCGAAATTTCTATATATTGGAGTATATCTCGTATATATGCAGCTGACATGCTTCGTTCCTAGTCCTACGTATTTTGGGATTGGGGCGTTACAACAAGTGAAGGCCAAGTCACAAACATACCCCCATTATTTGATGGTACAAATTACACATACTGAAAAACATCGATAAGTTTCTTTTTGAAATCTCTAGATTTTGATTTATGGTCTATTGTTATTGATGGCTATAAAAAGCCTGCTCGTATTCTAGTTGAAGGGGAGTTGGTTTAGAAACCCCATGAGAAGTATACTGAAGCTGAAAAGAAATAGGCCAGTCTTGACGCATGTGCTATTAACGCTTTGTTTTGTGCTTTAGACATGACTGAATTTAACAGGGTGTCTACGTGCACAACATTAAGTGAAGTGTGGAAACTTCTCGAAGTAACCCACGAAGGCACGACGCAAGTCAAGGAGTCAAAGATCACCAGACTTACTCAGGAGTATGAGGCGTTCAAGATGAAGTCAAATGAATCTGTCACTCAGATATATGTTTACGAGATTCCTGGATATTGTAAACCCTCTGTCATCATTAGACAAGGAGTACAGTAACCATGAGAAGATTCACAAACTTCTACGAGCTCTCACGAAGAACTGGATTCCGAAGTCTACGACAATCATTGAAGGGAACGACCTCATAACTATGTCTCTTAAAACACTCACGGGTAAGCTACTCACTCACGAGCTGAAACTTCAAGACTTTGAAGATGTTGCATCGAAGGAGAAGTAGATCGCTTTTAAAGCTCAACACAGAAGAAATGTCGAAGATAATTCCAACGACAGTGACTCTGACTCTGAAGGTCAAGCTCTCATAGTAAGAAAGTTCAAGAAGTTCATGAGATTTAATAGAAGAACAAAGGATCACTATAGCAACAACAGCAACAACGAAGAAGATCATATCTGCTACGGTTGCAAGAAAAAATATCATATAAAGAAGGACTGTCTAACAACATCATCATCAACCAGGAAAAACAACAAGTATGACAAAGGCTACCTGAAGAAATCAACATCCAGAAAGTATGCCAATACAAGCATACGGTATGAAAGCGAAGCTAGCACTCAGAAGATGAACAATCAGATGACACTGTAAATGTATGCTTAATAGCTTTCGATCAGGTAACTACTAACCCCTTGTTTGATACATATGATGATTTTACCTTTGAGCAATTAGATGAAGCCTTTAGTGACCTCTTAGGTGATTACAGAAAACTGTGTAGTAAATACAAAAATTCTAAGAAGGTACTCAAGGAGTACAAAGGTAACATAGAAATACTTACCGGCCTACTAGCTGAGGTTAGAAGTAATGATAATTCTAGTGAGGTAGGTGAGCTTTCTTCTGTTAAGCTGTTACTACACGAGACCACAAGACTATCCGAAGATAAAGACAAAACCATTACCCAATTAGAGGAAGACCTACTAAAAGTGAAGAAGAGTCTTCCGCAAATGCTTATTAGGAATGATACACTTACTGCTGATTATACTATATTGTATGACACTTCCAAAAAATTGGAAATTAGGTTAGGAAAACAGCCTGAGCTAGTTGCTTCCTATCCTAACACATGTCACTTACCGAAATATCGGAACACTATCAAATCCAACACTATCAGACCAAACCAAACCAAACCTCTGCTCAACAAGACTAACATGCATACATTCTTTTATACTAGAAAACTAATACCTACCAATCATGCACAACACACTGCATTCAACACTCATTATGCTAGACATTATTGTGGCACCATTGGTCATATTTCTTTTGCATGTAGAGTTAGAAAACTTTTTGATTTAAAGATATGTGCATGGATACCAAAAACTAACATTCCAGGACCCTACAAGAAATAGGTACCAAAGTTTTCATCTGCAAATTCTTTTGTAGATGGAACACCCTTAACATATTAGAAGTAAATAGATTCTCGACAGCGGTTGCTCATGGCACATAACCGATGACACTTCATTATTCGCAATACTGTTGAAGAAGAAAGAAGGATACATTTCCTTCGGTAATAATCTTAAAGGGTATATAATAGGTATCGGCAATATTGACAAGGCTCCCTATCCTATGATTAAAGATGTCTGTCTAGTTACCGAGTTAAAACATAACCTACTCAGCATAATCTATTTAGCTGACCACGGTTGTGGTATTAACTTTGTCAAAGACAAATATACTATAGTTGATAGCTCAACTGGTAGTACTATCTTTGAAGGTATCATGGAAGATAATATATAAGCTTTCTATTTGTTAGAAGATGCTAACAAAGCAGGTAGATGCTTAATGACCAAAAGTGATGAGAGTCAACTATGGCATATAAGACTCGGTCATACAAACATGGACACAATTTCAAGACTATCCACAAAGAAGTTAGTACGAGGCTTACCGGACATTACTTTCAAGAAGGATACGGTATGTAGTGAATGTGAAAAGAATAAAGCTACCGATCCGTATTTAAGTCCAAGAACGTTGTAAGTACCACTAGACCTCTACAATTAATGCATATGGATTCATTTGGACCTAGTAGAATTGCTAGCCTAGGTGGTAAATTATATGCTTTTGTAATAGTAGATGATTTCTCTAGATACACGTGGGTATATTTTCTTGCACGCAAGAACGATGCATTGTCAGAATTCGTCTCCTTTTGTAAGAAAGTTCAAAATGAGAAAGGTTTCATGATCACTCGTATTCGAAGTGATCATCGTGACGAATTTGAGAATGCAGAATTTAAGCAATTTTGTGACACATACGATTATCTGCATAAGTTCTCTTGCCCTAGGACTCCACAACAAAATAGAGTTGTAGAATGTAAGAACATGACTCTATCCGAAATGGCTAGAGTAATGTTAAACTAGTTTAGTCTACCTAAATACTTTTGGGCTGAAGCTGTCAATACAGCTTGCTATGTTCTCAATAGGGTTCTAATTCGACCTATATCGAAGAAGACTCCCTATGAACTATGGTTTGATAGAACGCCCACTGTTTCATATTTCAAAATATTTGGTTGTAAATGTTTTATTGTCAATACTAAAGATAATCTGGGAAAGTTTGACGAAAAAGTCGATGAAGGTATCTTTTTAGGTTATGCGACGAAAAGCAAAGGATACCGAGTCTTCAACAAAATAACCATGATCATCGAAGAATCGATAAATGTCACATTTGATGAACTGAATCAACATTCAATCGATGATGATGATGAAGACCTCAGTACAACAAATACAGCACCTGCAGAACCCTCAAGCACAACACCAGCTGATCCTTCAAGAAGATCACGTACAAAACCAGAAACCGGAACCAGCTACCTTAAGAGTTTGCCAAAAAGAATGAAGTTATTGACAGACCATCCCAAGGACTTGGTAATAGGTGAGAGTACCAGGGGTGTAAGTACTCATTCCTCTAGTAAAGATATAGTTCCCTGTATTGCATTTATTTTACAGCTTGAACCCAAAACTATTGAAGAAGCATGTAGTGATACTTTTTGGTTAGATGCTATGCAAGAGGAATTAAACCAATTTGAACGGAATCAAGTTTGAGAACTTGTTTCCAAGCCTATTGATCATCCGGTCATTGGCACCTGCTGGGTATTCCGAAATAAACTAAATAAGAATGGTTTAGTTACTCGTAACAAGGCCCGACTCGTACCTCAAGTATACAACCAAGAGGAAGGTATTGACTACGATGAAACCTATACCTCAGTTGCGAGATTAGAATCCATTCGCATGTTATGTGCATTTGCATGTTTTCATGATGTTAAATTATTTCTAATGGATGTTAGGAGTGCATTTTTGAACGGTTTTATTAAAAAAGTTTATGTAGCACAACCTCCAGGTTTTACTGATTTTAAAAACCTTGATTATATTTTTAACTTGAAGAAAGCCTTATACGGTTTGTAATAAGTCCCGTGTGCTTGGTATGATTGTCTAAGCTCTTTTCTACTTGACAATGGTTTTACAAAAGGCAAGGTTGATACTACACTATTTATAAAATCTTTTAATGGAAATTTAGTTCAAATTTATGTAGATGATATTATTTTTGCATCTATTGATGAATCTCTCTGTCAAGAATTTTCAAAGTGTATATAGAATGAGTTTAAGATGATCATGATGGGAGAACTAAAATTCTTCCTCGGACTGCAAATCAAACAAACCAATAATAGGACGTTCATTAATCAAGGTAAATACACAAAAGATTTATTGAAGAAGTTAGACCTGGAAACAGTCAAACCACTTGGCACTCTGATGGTGTCACGACCCGTACCCATTTTTCGAGATACGAGAGCGTTTCCAAGCCAGCCAACGCCGCAGTGTCGGTGGTAGAATGCTATCTAGCCACAAAGCTCAAAATCATAAATAAATGCTCATTCACAAAATTAAACTAAATTACAATATTCAAAGATTTACATTTGATACAAGGTACAATGTCTCACAATTTATAAGGAACAACGAATAAAACTCAACTATCTAACTAATCTCTAGGTTTTTGCCTTTGAGTCTCTATCTTCTCCCGTATGGTCCATAGCACAAAAGTAGGAAGCACGTCATCCTCACCTATATCAACGATCCAGCCAGGAAAGAAATGAGTACATTCTAATAGCATTTCCAATAATTGGCAAAATCTATAAAACTGTAAATAATACTGAAATACATGATGGGTGTAAAAATAGGAATCATGGTATGAAACATGTGAGTAAAAGCAGAAGAGCATAGCATCCAAGACAAGGAAGTGACAGGAACTGTAATATAGCAAGACTACATATAACTAGTGATTTAAAATACACTTTCGACATGTAAACGACTAAGGGATAAATCCGACACCCCGCATGTGAATTGTGCGACTGCTATCAGACATGATTTTTGGGATATTTTTGGGTATATTTAAATGTCTACTAATGTACTTTTCCGTCCGACTAGTACTCATGGATTCAACAAGTCACAAACAAGGTAAACATGCAGGTCACAAAAATAACATGTAAAGAATCCATAACTACCATCTTATGTACAATCGTGTCGAGAATCAACCGAATATCAATGTAAAGCAATACTAAATACATGAATCATAGAGATGATCAAATATGAAAACTATCAAAAATGTACTCGCTTGAGGTCCTTAGCTGATGAAACAAATACTACTAACCACTCAGTGTGCCACACAAAAGTCTAACTGCACAACTGTCTTCGGGAGCTGAAAAAGATATTTCTAACATATTTAGAATAGTCAAATTAGCTAGAATATCCTACCCATAAGTCCAATTCTGGATAAAGGGGCAAAACGGTAATTTTGGGCCAAAACGATGTCCATTGTTGGACTCACTTTGTACCGAAAAATATGCCAGAGTCTATGGTCTCTAAATTTATCAAATTATATGTTTACGAGTCCGATTTATCGAGACGAATCCAACCATATGTTCAAAGTTGAATTTTGGTGGGCCGTGCACAAATTCGTTTATTAGATCGGGTCGCGGGCCCACCAAAATAGCATTTTGCTCGACCTTCTTAGAATCGGACCAAACTTGGCATGCAGGACCAGAAAAATGATACGGTCATGTTACGGTAAGTTTTGTCTCGAGAAGACGAATATGAACGAAGTAATTGGCTAGTTTTCAAAAGGGTCAATACGGGGTATCTCGACGGATATGCCTCGATTTCGTCGTGCACGCACAACGAAATCGAGTTCCGTCAAATCCCACATGTCAGCGAAGTTGATACGCACCTTTCGATGCTTTCGGTTTGTGACCACATCGCCCGTTTTGTCGGGGCGTATGCCGTATCTGTGATTTTTTCCTATATTCCAGTTTTCAAAAACAGATTTTTCCTAAACTTCACAAATGAGTTGCTTTCTTTACAGTGGGTGTAAATTAAATCTCCCAGAAAGATTTTAATCTCCTATAGGTTGTCTACAAGTCTATTCAAACCGATTTTTAAAACTCGCAACATATTGGTCGCAAATCGACCGTAAATGGGGGACGTTAGGACAGTTTCTAACGTCCAAATATTGAGTTTTTTCTCGATTTTGGAACTCATTTTTCGTCGCACATGATGCAAAATAAAATAATCTATTTGAAGGGATTCAAAGGTGTATGGGTTGTGAACATACCTGAAAAGTCGGATCGAATTTCGATCAATCGTGTGAGGAGAAATCGAGGCACGAAATTGCACTTCCGTAACTGCGCTGCTGTTGCTGACAACACATGTGCAGTGGCTGCTGCCACTGGCTGTCGCATCGGCGGTCGGCCGTGGCGTGCGGGTGGCCATGTAGGCTGTCCAGGGGCGAGCGTGTATGGGTGGCGGTGTTTAGAGTTAGGGTTTTCGATTCTCCTTCTCTTCCTCTCCCTCTCGTTCCTATTTTATGATGTCGGCTGTGTGTGTTGCGGTCGGTTGAGGTTCTGGGGTCGGCTGTGTATGGGCTTGGGTTCTCCTTTTTTTTTCCTTTCCATTTTCCATTTTTTCTTTTTAGCTAATCTTATATATATATATATATATATATATATATATATATATATATATATATATATATTTATATATTTATATGTTTATATATATATATATATATATATATATATATATATATATATATATATATATATATATATATATAAAATATATATATATATATATATATATATATATCTATATATATATATATATATATATATATATATATATATATATATATATATATAATATATATATATATATATATATATCCAATAATCAAAAATACATTAAGACCTAGTATATTTATTACTAAAAATATATTTCTATATATAAATGAAGGACATGTCAATATATTCATAGAAGGAATTATATATACATGTGTACAAAATAACTATATATATATATATACATAGGATTTTTGTCGTAATACAAATATGTATAATGTCCCAATAAAATATAATGATACCATGCATATATACTATAATTATACATTATATTTTATTGGGACATTATACATATTTGTATTATGACAAAAATCCTGAATATATATATATATATATATATATATATATATATATATATATATATATATATATATATATATATATATATATATATATATATATATAACTTATAATAAAATTGCAAATGATAATAATATACTTAGTCTCTTATTTATATACTCTAGTGGTTTATACACATTATTTAGGAAATGGTATATAGGATACAAGTATTCTAAGAAAAGTTTTCATTAACGGATATGTATATAATAATACCAAATAAAATTTACATTATATATAATAACTATTTATAAAAAAATATAATTACTTGATCAGTAAAATAAACTACCGTTACATATATACCATATATGCCCACATAAACATTTTTGGACATAACACATGACTGTAGGAGCGTAAAAGTGCTTCATAAGAATGAGTCAAAGAGATGGATCATTCCATTCAAATTGATCCACTTTACGCCAAAGAGAGGCTAATCACTTTACGCCTAAAACAGGCTAATCATTTTACGCCCGGGTCAAGCTAATGGTTTTACGCCTAAGACAGGCTAGCCACTTTTACGCT
Organism: Iris pallida; assembly: GCA_029216955.1. Taxonomy (NCBI): domain Eukaryota; kingdom Viridiplantae; phylum Streptophyta; class Magnoliopsida; order Asparagales; family Iridaceae; genus Iris; species Iris pallida. The sequence continues at coordinate 23,685,958 of JANAVB010018199.1, read as the reverse complement.
GGACAAAGCTGTCAAGTCTTACATTTAATGCAAAGTCTGACATGAAGATTTAATGATGGCATATATCACCGAAATCAAAGGGATTTGTTTTACACAGAGACCAATTTGTCGTTTAGTATGTGGACTGAGCTATTTTACGCTCATAATATGGCTTCTTTTATGCACGGAGACTATACGAGTTTTTACGCTCAAAAGTTGACGTGTGCGTAAGGTTTATTTGGGCTACTTTTACGCTCAAGGTTATTTAACAACCACTTTACGTGGGAAGTCCATGTCAGGGCTATTTTACGCCTAGTCTACTGCTTTACGCTCAGAGTACATTGGGGTTGTTTTTATGCCCTATTCTTCTTCACCAATTCGGAACGTGGTTTGCCTACATGGCTTTCATGCCACACATCTTGAAGAACGTGTGTACGTGCATCCTATGCTTACTGAAATGATGGGACACGTGTCAACGTATGCAGAGGATGGCTTCGGTCGTGGGTGGCAGTTGTTAGCGTAAAGGCGAAACTTTTGCTGAGTTTTTACGTACAAGAGCCCAAGTCTATAAATAGACTTATTTTTCTCACAACACACACAGAGACAGGAAGAGAGAAAACAGAGAGATTAGAACTTAGAGATTTTGATTCTCCAGAGCATTCTTCTTCAACCTTTCTTTCAGAACAGAGTGAAGCAAAGAAGAAAAGTATTCGGCCTCGCCATCAGTGCCCAAGTGCGTCGATACCTTTCTGGTGACTTAGTTCTTCCGGTTGTTCATCTTCAAGCAGTGATCTTCATCATCATCGTATGGTCCAAGGAACAAAGTGATCATTTACAGATCAGACTTCCATAGCAATACTTTCCCAGAATCAAATTTGTACTTCTTGTACTTTTTCTCGTTTTATTTTCAAAAGCCAATTTCCAGGTATTTTTGTTAAGTGAAACAAAATAGCGACTCTGCTGGGGACGACCTTCTCCTCTGACGAGGAGGCAATTGCTCAATACAATGATGTGTCGATTGGATCGACAAAGAAGACTCTGGTTGTACACTTTGACCAGACTGCTTATGAAGAGATGCTCCGAACTGGGGGTAGTAATCGCTCTTCCAATGTTCAAAAATCTTGCAAAGTACGAAAAGTTTGGATTCCTAAATCCAAAATAGCTTCTAATCTCTCTATTGCTGCTGATGGCAAGGAAATTCTTCCCACTCTTGTCGTAGGGACTCCCGTACGTAACGAGGCAGTCCTTACTTCAGCGTTGCACTCAAAGTGTGGCGATTTATCTTCCATTTGTAACGGTGAAGATAATCAGATTTTACGCCCACTGCGTAAGAACCAAGTTTTGCGCTCAGGGAGTAAAAACCAAATTTTACGCTCAGTACGTAAGAACGTGTCTCCCATTTATAATGAGACAGATTCTAATGCTTGTGTTTCTGAGTGTATGAATCAATCTTTCGTCTGTGACGTGGTAGACACACATAAATTATGCTCCTCGCGTAAAGGAAAATCTTCCGTCTGTGACATGGTAGATAATCAATTTTTACGCTCTACGCGTAAAGGTAAGTCTCCTGTCTTTGACAGTGTAGATAAAATTCACAATAATGTTTTTACATCTAATGTGAATGTACCTAAACGTGTACAGCATAAAAATGTTGTTGGTAAAGCTTCAGTTCTATACCAACAACCTTCTTATACTGCTCTACGCAAAGTACCAAACCTACAAATTACACGCAATGAAAATGGAGTCCTTCGTGCTCAAAAGTCTCAAGATTTATACACACAACTCCAAACGCGTAAAAATGTACAGTTTGGTTCTGCGAATGCAGCCAGTAATCTTCTTTATACACAAGGGGCTAAATGTTTTTCTACCCCAAATGTAATGAAGAAGATTACTCCATCTCCTTCTGATTTACGTGAATTGCTAATGCAAAAGCGTAAGAACAGACAATCCCCGGTGACATTCCCCCAAGAAAAATACCATTGTGAATATCACCAAGTTGTAATCAACTGTTGTTGTTCGGCTTCAAAACGGTCAGTTTTTGATCGATTGAGTTTTAATGTGTCTCAACAACAAGCTGATGACAAAAAATATGAGCCGTCATATGTGTCAGTCAATATGGCATCTCATACTAACAGAGGACGACGTCCAAGACGAAATACATCTCAAACTCCAGGTCAACAACAGTTCAACAGACTTCTTGATTCCTTTGAAGGAGTATATCAGAATACCCGATCAAGAAGACAAAGACAATTGTAGACTTCTGATTCAGAAGCTGGGGGTACTCAATCTTTTGAGTCCGAAACTGATAGTGTCGATTCATACTTCTACACTAATCCTTCTATATCTTCAAGAGAGGTTAAATCCTACGCTATTGGAGGTGAACCATAGACGTCATCTGCTATTACAGAACAACGTCTCACTGCCGTTGAACAATCATTAAAAGACATGCTTAATATGGTGCAAAGCATGTATCAGATAATATTGAATCAACAAACTGCTCATCCGGCAGTCATAACACCAGTACCAGTAGCAGCACAAACTCAAGATAGTCAAAGGGCTGATATACCTTTGAATATTTAGGAGCCTGCTGTTAACCAAAATTCTGCATCTCCAGATCCTATTATTCCAGAAGATGTACCATCTTCGGTGGGGATTATGATACATCCAACAACCATTCAATCAAATGTGCTTCCGCAAACTAGTGAAGCCATTCAAGCAGTATGTGAACTCAAAGCACAGTTTGAAGTTTTGAAGCACAAGGATCAGCTCCAAAGGTTAGGGATTAAGCAGCCCTATCCTCCTCATTGGAATGATGTACCCTTTCTACCAAAATTCAAGCCACAATCTATGGTATTGTTTGATGGAAGGGCTTCTCCTAGTCAATATATCAATTATTTTGATATTATGACTGTACATCTTCAGAAAAATGATGCTCTTCTCACTCGAGTGTTTATTGGATGCTTGACGGGTTCAGCTTACGACTGGTATCAAAGTTTATCCGATAATTGTATTTCGTCTTTTGATGAATTTAAAGCAATATTTCTCTCTCGCTTCTATGAAGGAGGTATGGACATGAACATGTCCTCCTTAATAGAAATCAAACAAAAGAAGAAAGAAGATACTCGGACATTCATCGAACGCTTCCGACAGGCTACTCTAAAGATGCCTCCTGGTATGCCAGATTCAGTATTAATTGATACATGCAAGATGAATCTGCGACCATATATTGCTGTTTTCACGGGTTCCCAATTCACATATTGGGCTTCGTTTATCATAGCAGCAGTTTCTGCCGAGACCAATGGTAGGTTGGCTCGTGAACATGGGATGATTTTTGCCTCAGAGGATAGAGGAAAGAAAAGTAATCCTGGTAATAATTCTGGTAATCATAATGTGAAAGGAAAAGATATCCTTATGGTCAATCTTTCCAAGAATAAAACGACGCCAAATAATCAGGAATCTTTCAAGCTAAAGGAAGAATATTCTTTTGACGAAAGTGATATCCCAGGGATATTCCAATATCTGGTGAAGAGTGGCAAACTCCAGATTCCAGAGCCAAAGAGGCCTAATAAGGTGAATCTGACTGACAATCCCAAATATTGTATCTATCATAGATACATTAATCATCCTACCAGTGCTTGTTATGTCTTGAAAAAAAAAATCCAAGAGCTGATAAATGGCGGTGCTATCGCTTTAACCAATGATGACCATACGGTTACAACCAATATGGTTTCTCTTCAATTCAGAGATTTTCCTCCACAACAAGTCCCAGATGGAATTATCCCAATCCCGAAGGCGACGATGAAGATTGTTAATATCTCGCTTGGCAGGAAAGAAAGTGAAGGATTGTTGCCTCTCACCTTAAAAAATGGTAAAATTATGTGGGTACATCCTGACTTAGTACCTGAAATAGAAGATGAAGGTAAAACTTCAAAATCTAAGAAAGATAAGAAAGTCAAAACCTGTAACATAATTTCTCATGTTATTCCAGATCTTGATGATTCGGATCATCTATGGGAAGACACTCCTTTGGAAAATAGACTGAGAGGATTGAATATATGCCCTCCAAGTCTAGCTCCTCCTACCAAGTTCAAGCTTACTCATCAGCAGTGGTTAGCCATGAATAGTGTTCCTTTATACCGGGCACAACAAGTCTTCGCTGCTTATAAAAAAGCTCCTACAGGGATTTTTTCTCGTATCCAAAATCCTTCTCCTCATGTAGTTACAGAGACATCTATTCCTCATTCTCCTGTAGTTACAGAGATCTCTTCTTCTTCCTCTGTGGAACCATCTGTTAAAAGTCTACTGCCCATTCATCTATACAGTCAGCAATCTGTCCTTCTCATGAAGAAGATGGGTTATGACTTTCAAAAGGCAGAAGGTTTGAATTATGATAAAGGAATATGACTTCTTTTACAGATTCAAAATAAAAAATCTACTGTTGGATTGGGTTCTGAAGTTCCTCATAACAATCCTTACAAGAAGAAGGCTAAGGGAAGGAAGACTAAATCCTGTAATATGGTACTTCCTTCTCCTGAGTCTGAAGAAGAAAATTTTACTGGTACAAGATCCGGGAAGGAGTACCACAAAGATTATGAGGGATCTTCCAAAGAAGCAGAAGACGTAGTGGAAAAACTACCAGCTCAACCTTCTCCTGTTTCTGCTAAACCATCTGTGGTTGAAAAGGGGAAACAAAAAGCAGTATGCTTTGACGTTCCATTGAAGTCTACTTCCAGTCAGGGGGTGGTGATGAAACCCTACAAATTTGATATTCTAGCTCAATTAGCCAACACTCCAGCTAGACTATCCATATTTGAGCTGCTTCGTCTTTCTAGAGAAAGCAGGGAGACTTTGAGTAAAGCTCTACTTCAAGCAGATTCATGCTTGGCTCAACTCAAGAGTCCTGATAATACACCAGTGTCATGTCCACAATATCATAGTATGATGGAAGCAATTCCTAACATCACCTTTACACAAGAAGATATGTTGTTAAAGCATAACAAGCATGATAGGCCTCTGTGCTACACTGGGTATATTGGATCCACTGAAATTGACAGGATTTACATTAATCCTGGGTCTTCAATTAGCATAATTCTTCAGAGTATGCTAATACCCCTGAGGATTCCTACTAGTGAGCTGACTTACACTAGTACTACAATAGTTGGTTTCAACTCTGGTAAAAGTAAACCACTGGGGAAGATTCGTCTGAAGATTCAGATTGGTGATCTTCGAACTATGGTAACCTTCTAGGTTATCAACTCAGACGTATCCTACAATATTCTTCTTAGAAGATCGTGGATTCATGAACACAACATCGTGCCTTCAACTCTCCACCAATGCTTCAAGTATGTGGATTCCCAAGGAGTTGTGAAGAATGAATTTACTGATATCAATCCTTTCAAGGGGGTCGAAGCCTATTTTTCTGATTCAAGACTTTATAAACAAGAGCATGTGAAAGAGATATCAGACATAGCTGAAGATCAATCATCTACTCAAGATCAGTCTATTAATGAAGATCCGCCAGAAGAGCAACCTTTGAAGATCATAGTCAAGGGACGAATCCAATCCTAATCTGTCAATGATCAACCTTTGATAATCAAGGTTAAAGGAAGAACTCAAGCTTCATCTGAGGAATCAGTAAATATTCCTGTTAAGAGCCAAGTTCAACCTTTTATGATCAAGGTCAAAGGGCGTACTTCTTGTACGAATAATCCCGAACCACCATTGATTGTCAATCTTGGTAAATCTATGCAGAAGACGGATAATGATCCATTAATGATTAATCCGACGCATGGCAATCAAATTGTAAATGATGTAAATATTGATCATTCTGTACTTTTTGATATCAATGAAGATTTCCTTTTCGAGTATATGGCTGTCAAGTTTATTGAAAGAATGACTTTATCTTCTGATAATCAAAGTCATCAATATAAAGACGACATAGAGCCAGAAGAAACTTTATACATTAACTATAAAGAAAATTCCTTTTCTCTTCAGGTTGATGTTGGACCTATGCTCAAAAGTTCTTAACGTCTTCTCCCTATCTTCTTCCTGTAGTTGCTCCATCGCAAGCTTGTATAATTTATAGACGTCATGAAGAATCTTATTTCGTGGTTCCGTCTGATAAGAAAAATAAGCACCAAATTGTGTTTGGCCTGGTTAGAAATATCCCAGTTGCTCAGTCAGATGATCTGAAAGATAAAGATAAAGGAAGAATCCGAATTGACAAATATAGTCAACAATCTATCAAGATTATCCAGAATATGGGATATGATTTGAAGACTATGTAAGGTCTCAATCAAGGCAAGGGTAGACGAATACCGTTATGTGGTGATCCGTTTTACCAGAAGACTCGTCATGGATTGAGATATAATCCGTCCTACATATTTAATGACGATATACAAGAAGAATTCTCCTCTAGCTCTTCACAATCATCAGATTCAGAAGAAATCTGATTCATCAAATCTGATATTTCTTACCCCTCATATGTTAGAGGAGACTATTATGATGAATCTGAGCAGGTATTTTCAGCTTACATAGTTCAAATTGATGATGAATCCGAGCTATTTGAAAATGACCCTTGGGTCCAATAAATAGACACTCAATAGAAACTTCGTTTTGAACAGCGACAGCCACCTACAGAGGATAAATGGAATTAAATTAATCTTTTTCTTTTCCCGAAAGACATGTTGGTTCATTCATTCTTTCATCGATATTGACGTATATCCTCAATGACATCTGTCTTCTTAATCCCCAGCTACCAAGGTTTGGTTAAGCTGATTACTCGTCTCTTTGGAGAGAAATTTTTATCTTCTATCTTACCAGTTGGTATAGAAAGTTGAATTTATTATTTATCACTATCTTATAACCTCTGAATAAATATTAAATTTGCTTGCTTTTCTTATCTATCATGTCCATTCGACCTCTGTATAGATCTTAATCTACTTTTCTTTGAGTTCTTACATGCTGTTATGTCCATATTACCTCTGATAGTATTGTATACTCTAAAACAGAAAATAAGATTTTATTATCTATCATGTCCATATTACCTCTGGATAGATATAAATTATTGAGTTTAAAAAATCTTGTCATGTCCATATTACCTCTGATAAGTATTTTCTATCTCATACCTATTGTTTAAATTCTAAATAAATGATAGGATCACAAAACAAATATTTTATTCATTTCTTTCTGGTGGAAACACTACAAAATGAATAAGATAAAAGATGATAAAGCGCTATTTTAAGGTGGAGCAGAAACATCCTGAAGTAACTTCTGTAGTTCTTCTAGCCGCTTGCCACGAAAGCTCATAACTTTCTTGGTAGCCTCAGCACGTCGAGCTTCAGGGGTGCAAATACAAAAAGTTCAGCGAAGGTGATTATCAGATTATCCTTGGCTTCATCAAGGGTTCTGATGGTTGATTCAGCCCCAAAGGCTTGTTCTTCTAAAATAGAGCTTTGGGTGAGGTGCAGATTTCGAGCGTCGATCATCTTTTCCCTTTCAGCCTTCAAGCGAGCTAGCTCTGCCTCGACTTCGTTGATTTTATCATTTTTACTCTGAATATCTATGTGTAAAGCATCATAAGCTACTCTGTAAGCATCATAAGCTACTCTGTGACCATACAGTACGGGCTTTATGCCAGCCAAAAAGGCTTTCTCTTTGGCAACCTTCAGACTATGTTCATGGAGAGCTTCATTATATGTGGTCTTTCGAGCAAGATAATCAGCCGTTAAGGCATCATACTCCTCCTGAATGAGGCTTTCAACAGTCTCATTTGAAAGCTTGAGATATTCTCTGATCGGCTGCTCAAGGTCCTCCAAAATTTTCTCCAATGTTGCAGCTCTCTCAACATTATTGAATATGGCAACATTCTTGATGGTCAGAGCCATTGCCGCCTTCAAAATCTTATAACTGAGGCCCTTATTCAGGACCATTTTTATTAGGGTTGCCAGAGTTTTGTAAAAAGTTTCAGTATGAATCTCAACTAGGAGATTCATTTCTATGCTGGAGCTTGGTGTGGCGGCAATATCTAATAGATCTCTTCTTTGGAGATCGGGTGCAGATATGGTTGATGCGATAGCAGGATAAGATGAAGTCGTTGCTGTTACTACTGTCATAGCCAAGTGATCCCTAGGAGCTTCAGGGATTGTATCTCCAACACCTACAGATACCATTGGTGTAACAACAGACTGAGATGGAGCTGTTGTTGTCACTGCTGTCATAACTAATTGGTTCCCAAGAGCTTCAGGAGCAATATCTTCAATATATGTTACTCTAGCCGTTTCTAGAGTTCTGGTGACGGTAATATTGGTGGATGTAGTGACAATTGCGGGAGCTGGTTCAGGTTCTGGCATTGGCTTATCAGAAACTGGTACTGGATCAGCAGCACAGTAGAAGATGTTATTACTTCCCCAGTTTCAGTTGGTGACTCAAGTATGCTTTCAGCATCTTCTTCAATTGTCGGCTCCGTAGGATTTTCCACTGCTTCAGTTGTAGTAAAATTTTCTATAGCTGATTCTTTATTCAGGACTGGTTCTCCTCCAGCAGCTCCATCATCACCTATAGTGAGGTCTATTGTAGTCTCTTCCTGGTGCTGGTCTTCAGCAGGAGAGGACATTTCAGGTTGTGCTGGTTGTACCTCTAATGATAGAGGATGTTCTTCTTGAGGCTCCACCTCGGGTTGTTGTACTCCCTCCTCATCAGCATCTTCTTCTTTGGAAGAAGAAGTTTCATCCGTAGATTCCTCATTTTCTTTATAGATATCTTTTTCTTCAGGAGGAGGAGCCACAGGCTTTGGTGCAATTATGATATCTGCAAAATGAACAGAATAAGTTAGTATACAAAATCATGATATATAATTCCGTATAGGTTTTTTATAATACTTGGAATATGTGCATTTTTTTAAGATATGAATCATAATCACCATCCCAGTCATCATCTTCAAAGTCAAGAGCCGGCTCGTCTGATGGAATACGGTCTTGATCAGCAGTGGATACAGTAGTAGCACCCCCCGTAACTTGTGCCTTGGTTGGCAAAGATAAATGGAGCGAGGTGCTAAGGCGTCCAGGAGACAAAAGTGTTACAACTTTTGATCCAACTACTGGTGGAGGGGCTGAACATCCTTCTCCTGGATGGACTGAAGAGGAACCGACAAGATGATCCTCTTCAACCAAGGTGTCATCTTCTGGAGTGAGGGCTCTTGGTTTGGAAGACCCTTTAGTGGTAGACTTCTTCTTTTCTGGAGTTTTCTCTGGAAATATGACGGCTGCACTTTGTTTTCTTTTTCGGCCTTTGCCAATGATGATAGGTTCTGCAGCTGGTTCCCCAACACTTGTAGGGATAACTTTCAGATATGGATCTGGAATGCCAGTATTGTCAGGGATGTCTGCTGGTTTCCTGACCGGCTCCTCAATATTTTCTTCTTTAGGCCACCTCAGACTACCTCTCATATTGTAGCCGTGGTTGAAAGAACGAATCGAAGCATAAAAGTGAGCATACATATGAAGTATACGTAACTCTGTAGTACTGGTGGCGGTTGAAACTATAAACTTGGCACCAGTACAAGCAGTACTGAAATATCTCCAACCCCTAGCACCGTCAAGTAGTTTCCCATAATGACGGAAATTAGTAGAGGGGTTACCAACATGAAGTTGGTCGTATCCAAATTGGCGAGCGAACCTACTGGGTAGATACGGTTCAAATACACAATTATCTTCATTTCTGTACATCAGGTGAGAAGGTCTGATGCACTGAAGCCATCTGAAAACTGATGATGGCAATGCAGCTCTACCTTCGACTTCATCTTCAAACTGAATGCCAAAGCAATCTGCTGGAACTTATGGCCGAGTACAAAAGAAATTTCAACCATAATAATAGTTCAGAACTGCCCGGGTATCTGCCACAGTCGTAGCGGTCCATGTAGCTTTGCTGAATTTTTGGAGGAAGACCTCCGCATCATCACCCGGGCCTGGTGGCAACAATCTGCAGTTGTGGTGCAACAGCCAGCCCATCAGATAAGTGTAGGGCATTTTTACCCTGGGGAAAACGTTCCGATGAGGAGCATTGTTGATTATCTTCTCACCGAAAGTCCTTAAACCTGCATTTACTCGACATACCATGGCCGATAGCAGGTTAATCCTGACTTTAAAAACCAAATGTACTGCTGGCCATAGAACGCTACGGTGGATTCTGTCAACAGTACCAATACCCGGCACAATCCATCTTCTCAGCCATAAAGAAAGAAAGCCTGCCAGCAAAGCTCTCCTAGAGATTTTCTGACTACCGTATCTAAGGAAGCTCAAGGCTTCAGTTCTGGCAGGGAATTCTCCAGTCTTTGTAGACAGATATTTATTAGAGAATTTGTAGGCAATCATCATATCCCGAATTTTATTAGAAGGGATTGTCGAATCTATGTTGATTACCGGAGCTTTGTTTTCCTGAAACCTTTTTTTGTCTTCCTTGGATATCTTATCCTTATGGAAGAAGAGATAAGTCGTCCACTTGTTGATGTACGCCAAATGAGATGTACTTTCATGCATCGTAGTACAAATCATGTAGTGACACATCAATTCTTCGTATACTTCGATCAACTGAGGGTTAACTTCTCTGATTTCAGCAAGTTCCCTGTTGGAGGGAACGTATTCTTCATATGGGGCTTCCCCCATTGGCAGCTTCGAGATAAACTGCATCTCATGAAGAGCAAGGCCCATTTTGCCTTTTGGGGTGACAAAAGTTCCAGTTGAACTTATGTATATCTCCATCAAGGCCAGAAATAGGTTTTCGTTCGGAGGAATACCCTGACTGGTGGAAGCTATCGCCTCATACAAACCAATGTCTTTCAGCTCTGTTTCAAAGTTCTTCATCATCCAAATACTTATCTGGATCCAGTTTTGGTTGAATGGAGTCAACAATCCCGGCAGCCTGGGGTTTGTTTGGGGATATAATACAGCAGCCCTCATAAATTTGTTGACAAACATCTGGGTTTGTACTGGTTGAATTAAACCCGAGTCTTCACTAGGATTAGCTCCTGGCATGAGGCCAAAAATGGAAGTGACACCATCATTTGGAACACTAGCAAAATACCCCATATCATTAGCATGCTCCCTTTTGAAAACAATTCTACCCGGTCTTCCATAACTGTTAGGAGTCAAATTCCACAGCATTTGTCGATGGTGGGTAGCATGAAAGAATGCTGACAAAGGATAATCTCTGTCCACATTCGGGAGATACATGGCTCTATCTCCAAATTTGAATACCCAAGACTCCTTCTTGGAGTGTGTCTGGGACTTACAGTCAATTGCATCCCCAAACAAGAAGGCCGATTTTGAAAATTGTTGTGCATCTAGTGAAGTCAACAAATCTCCATTCATCATGGATAGCAACATCCTATCCCCTTGGGCTGCTATCAATTGTGCTGTCTCTGTAGGGTAATCAGGGTTTGACTGAGAAAATGCTACGTGAGACAGATCCTCCAGATAATTCAAACCCACCATGCCGACTGACGAGCCAAAGACTTCTGCAAGAGGGTGAATTTGCAAGTCCACTGCAAAAAAGAAAAAAGAAATCAAATTAGAGAAAATCTAATTTGATGCAGATAAATTGATCTGAATTTTACATATAAGGCAAAAAGTTTTCTAAAATGTAAAAAGTCTTTATTTTTTTTACATAAAGTCTTTTCATTTTTGAGAGATTTACGCTGGCACATTTGTGGGCGTATTTCAATTTTTACGCTGGAACATTAGATGTGGGCGTATTTCAAATTTTACGCTGGCACATTAGATGTGGGCGTATTTCAAATTTTATGCTGACACATTTGTGGGCGTATTTCAGTTTTTACGCTGACACGAATAAACGTGGGCATATTTTTGAACTCTACGCTAACACGTAAAACGTGGGCGTATTTTGATTATCTCAGTTTCTATGCTAACACGTATAACGTGGGCGTGAAACAAAATATCTTTGGTCTTTTTCTTCCCCGACGAGTTTTTCCAGCCGAAGAATAGGGTTTTACCTCTCATAGGCGGAGCTACGGCTGGGTTGGGCTGTCGGTGCGGTGTTGACGTCCGGACGGGGATTTTCACACGATCAGCCGATGACGAATCGACGACGGGTTTCTTCCCCTTGCTACTGGCGGTGGATAATTTCTTAGGAGCCATCAGATCAAAGTGAGGTTTCGAAGAAGGAGAAGGCAAAGGAATTCGGGATTGCAAGAAGATGAGTAAAGTATTTTCTCTCTCTGAAAAGACCTATTTATAGAGAAATTCAAACTGGTTCAAATTCCCTGAAAGTATGCCGACTGTTGGATATCCCCACCTTTACGCGGA
>JANAVB010018199.1:23533659-23668659 GCA_029216955.1 Iris pallida | reverse complement strand
GTCTCAAAATAGTCCTATAGTCCCAAATAACCTTGTAATAATTCATGAAAGTCAATAAAATAAATATATCTTTAATAAATAAATATCTAAAAATGTCTAAAAATTATAGAAAAATATAATATATCTATATCATGCTTATAAACCCTATCTAGAGATCATGTGACCACAAGATGGTCATAAATCACCTGTGGGCTTAGTCACAACTTCTATGATCATAGAAAATTAAATGTAAACTAATCAAATAAAAAATAAAAAATATTTCACAAAATTTCGGGAAGAGGAGTTATAAATCTACCCACCTTAAAAATAATTTTGTCCTCGAAATTCTAATTCATAACTATTTCTTAAAAATCAAAGTCTACTATTACCTTAATTTCCTCAAATTTAATTTTTTTAAAATATTTTATGACCTTCTCTAGTCTTTTTATAACTCCGAATATTTGAGGACTTCTACCCACCTTTGGTCACACTACTCCTCAAAACACGGTCACTAAAATCTTATAACCTTCTAACTAGTTGCTAAAAACAACCAAATATTCTACCCACCTTTGGTCACACTTCTACCCACCTTTGGTCACACTAATCCCTCATATCTATAAACAACCAAATATTCAATAGTCAAGCAATATTATACAATAACTTAGGAATCTTTGATGAATTCTAGACAGCACGATCATTCGTTACCCCGAAATAGGAAGGGACGAGAATCAATGGTACGGGAGGGCAAGAGAGAATAATCGAGAACGAATACGAGGTTTCAAAGGCGGTAAAAAAATTTCTAAGAGAATTTTTAAGGCATAGTGGATTGAGATTTCTAAGGTTTAGTCATATTCGTAGGCTCGTATCAGTACAGTTACGTAACCGATACGATAAGCTCTGACCTGCATGGGCCACCAAAAAAACTTGTCACGATCCGCACCCGCTTTTCGGATGCAAGCACGTGAGCAAGCCAGCTACGCATCAAGCGGACTCCAGTCCGACTCGAATACGTAAACGCTGTCAAGGCTAGGGTATACTGCAAAATCATGGTAATTTAATCTATATCTCAAATCCATAATAAGTGTGCGAAACATGAATGAACACTATGGGTCGTGGTCTACAGCCCACTAGCATATATGTCCAATAAGACTCCAAAGAATATAATAAGAGTCTCTAAACTGAATCAATAAGCAGAATATCTCATGATAAGGAATGAAAAGCACGAAAGAATAACAATGTAATATAACTAACAAATACCTGAGACATGTATCACAATCATCTACCATCCCGCTCTGCCACTAACTCCATGCAATCGCTAAACCTGAAGACATCATCAGGTCCTCAGATGATATAGCAATATACATATAAACATGCCTATCTAGCAATTTTATCATGCATGATAATATATAAATAGGATATAACAAGGAACGATACTTAACATGGCAAGAAACTACGCCCAAACTGCTAACAAGTGACTAACGACAAATAGCTACTAACTGGTGACTATGAACTGGAATGCAAGAACAACTATACGTAACTGAACTGCTGAATGAACAAGCGAACACGAGATCAATGGAATACCAAACCCTCGCCCCGAGTGGACTCGCAGGTTTGAATTAATCACTAACCCTCATTTCGAGTGTGGACTCTCTGGTTAGTACTAACCCTCGTCCCGAGTGTGGACTCTCTGGTTAGTTCACGACAAGGCATCCTCGTCCCAAGTGTGGACTCTCTGGTGTAAGTATAACATCCTCGTACCGAGTGTGGACTCTCTGATGTAGATACTCTCGTCCCGAGTGGACTCTCTGTTGCAAGTCAAGTCAATACCGTAATTCCGAGTGTGGAGTCTCTGGTACAAATAATCGACATCCTCGTCCCGAGTGTGGACTCACGGATGTAAACAGATCAAGGCAAACACCTTCGTCCCGAGTGGACTCTCTGGTGCTACATAAATAATAACAAGGATTTAGCAGTTCAATTACACATACTCGTTCTATGACACGACTCAAGCAAGGTACTGGTGAGACAAGGTACGACTCAGTCAAGACACAGTCAAGTCCAGTATAACTACACTGTCAAGTCAAGCAAGACCATAAACTGGTGAACACGGTATGTAGAAACTAGATAAATCAAGTCAACTAGAGAGCTAATAAATCATATAAAATCTATAACAAATAAAGTATCTAATGATAATACAATAATAATATGAAAACTATAAATATGGAATTAAACTGTAGAGGAAGACAAGGTATCTTGCCTGTAGTCCTTACATATACCATAGTCACAAGTCAAGGATGAGAGGATGCCGATCTAGGAGCTGTCAACCTATAACACATATCGCACCAGGAACCGTACACGAAAACTATAAATCAATTCTAATGTTCTAGTTCTAAATTCATGGAATAATGGCTAGTTGTGTTACTAATCTAAATTAATTCTGGAATAATTCACTTAAAAATCTAATTTAACCTAATAATAATCTGAATATAATCTAAACCTGCAAGTTTGGCCATCAAAGTCGTGTTTTCCAATTTTGGAAACCATGGCACGCAAATCGAGACATGCCGTTACCTATCTAGTCAAACACTATGAACTCTAGATTTTAAAAGTACACCTTGGTAGATTTCAGCACCATGAGTGTGCTAGAATCAGCTGTACCGCAAAATCACGCTTTGGTCAAAAGATATCGCCGTTATGGATAATCGTGACCAAAACGGTGATCAACCGATCAATTCTGAGTTCAACAGAATAACTAAACTATAAATGAATTAATTAATTTTTGGAAAAAATATATATCGTAGAGCTCTATGTTAGCTTTCCGAAACTTCAAACTGTTCATGATTTCGATTTCTGGTTCTCCCGAAATCTCGAAAATACCGAAACGTGTCAAGTTTCGTACAACCGACACTCTACGAATTTTCCAGAAATTTAGGAATAATATATACAAAAATTAATTATATATTCAGAAAGTTTACCTCGAGACGAATCCAAAAAAAGGGCATGCTAAAATTACGTCGGAGTTGACGGCAATCGTCTCGGGAAGTCGAGATCTCTACTAGAACTCTCTCTAAAAAAGGCGGCTGAAATTTAATTAGGGTTTCGAATATAATAATATATATATATGAGAGAGAGGCGGTTCAGCCTGGGCACCGACAGGTGGGCCCCCCCGGGTGAATTTCTAGGTAATTAATTATTTTAGTTTAGAAAATTATTTAAAAATTATTTTAAGTCCAAATAAATCAAAATAAATTGCAGAAAAATCCAGAAAAATTCTAGAAAATTTTAGAAAATATTTCTAAGTGTCTAGAATCTAAATAAAATATTTTAACACAAAATATCATCATATGACCTCACAGTAAATTTTACAGTAAATTTCCAAAGCCTATAAAATATAATTTCTGTAGGTTTTAATTATATAAAAATTCTAAAAATTCTAAAAAAATCCAGAAAAATTCTAGAAAACTCTAGAGAATATTTCTAACCACCTAGAACCTAAATAAAAATAAATTGTCTCAAAATAGTCCCAAATGACCTTATAATAATTCATGAAAGTCAATAAAATAAATATATCTTTAATAAATAAATATCTAAAAATGTCTAAAAATTATAGGAAAGTATAATATAGCTATAGCATGCTTATAAACCCTATCTAGAGATCATGTGACTACAAGATGGTTATAAATCACCTGTGGGCTTAGTCATAACTCCTATGATCATAGAAAAATTAAATGTAAACTAATCAAATAAAAAATAAAAAATATATCACAAAATTTCGAGAAGAGGAGTTACACTCGCACGAAGTATATTGAGATTCGATATCATTTTCTTAGAGATCATCAACAAAATGGAGATATAAACCTTGTATATGTAGATACAGAGAACCAACTGGCTGATATCTTTACAAAACCATTAGCGCAAGATCGTTTCAATTATTTACGTCAAGAATTAAAGATTTTAGATATCAATAATATTAATTAATTTTGTTTTATTGATTATTTTTCAATACTCAAAAACTGTTTTCGAGACAAGCCTACAAAGGGTCTGTCTGTCACCATGACTACGACTAAAGCGAAACGATATTTAAATATTCCTTGGTGAACCTCCGTTAGCTGGGACAGTACCCTACAACTAATCTGAAATAGTTACGGTATAAAAAAATTTAATTTGTAAAATAATATTAATTATATTAATTGAAATGTAAAATAACTAAACTTAGAATTAATTAATTGAAAAGAGTTGATGAAAAGAAAGTGGCCTGCATTTATTTCTGTTTGAAAAATATCTCAACAGAACCCAGGTGAACTTTGACCGAATTCGGCTCGAGTTCTGTTGGTGATATGTGTTTTAAGTCAGAACCGAGTGGTGTAACGCCTCAGTCCCAAAATACGTAGGAGTAGGAACGTAGACATGCCAGTTGTATTCATACGAAGTACATGGGCCTCGTATGGATACATAAGCTGTAAAATGCAGTATAACCACAATAAACTAATCTCATCCACAAAATATAAGAATAAAAGATATCATATAATCTATGAATTATCATTGGTACATGTAGTTGGGTGGAGACAAATCCACTACCAACTATGAAAAGAAATACATAACAAAAGAAAGAGTTTAGCGAGCGAAGCGAAGACGATTCAAGCGTAATCATCCTCGAAGAAATGGAGACGGTCACGGCTAGAGCACATGCGAAAGACAAGAGCACACACCTGGAGAGATAACTGTTGGCCCAATGATTGTATCATATTTTTGAATATGGTTAATATGCTAAGTTTAGTATTTCATTATCACTAATCTTTATACTATCGCTATAGTATTTCTACTTATACTTATACCTTTGGGGATATGTGCCTATTGGTTTACATTTAGTGATATGAGATTTCTATCTTAAATTTAATCGGGTTGCCAAAATCAAAACTATGTTTTTGATTATGGTTATTCAATTAAGTTTAATCATTATGATATCACTAACATTTATGCTATCACCTTAGCACTTATACTTAAACTCAGCATTGTATTAATGTGTATTAAACTTATCATACTTGCTACTATCTATATTGCTTTGTTCGTCTAACATGTACATGCAGAAAAGCAATAAGCAAGATCAATGTGGACATATGCAATAAAAAAATCATGGTGGGCCAAAGACTACAGATCCCACAAGATTTCTCTGAACCACCCGACGACATCTCCGGAGCCACGCACTCGGGGGTTCCGCTGCCCGGTCAGCGGACGGGGGTCGAGGAGGCAGTGCCCCTCGTCGGGGGTTCGGGGGCGAAGCCCCCGAAAGGTATTTAGTTTTCACAAACTGGATATCTTTGGATAGCTGTCGCCAAGGGAAAAAGTCAGCACCTATCAAAGGAAGAAGCCATGCCATGCCATCATCATTTAATGACTCTAAAGAAGTCTGCACCTGCTACAATATTTTTGGAGTTTGTAATGAGTCTTAGGAATATTTGTAAACACAAAAAATTGATGGTAAAATTGAAAGCTAGGGTAGAAATTAGCCCAGGATCATTTTTGGATGAAAACTGGCATATCGACGGTATACCGGTCCATACCGACGGTATACCGATTTTGTTCACAGAAAGTTTATGTCTACAAAATCGGCATACCGATAGCATATCGGTTTATACCGACGGCATACCGGTTTATACCGATGGTATACCGGTTTAGTAACGTTAAAATTCTAACGGTCGAAAATCCGAGCAATTAATGATCCCAACGGCTATATTTCTAGCCGTTGCATTCCAGACCGGTATACCGTCGGTATGTCGGTTCGCGGACTGAAAAGTTGCCTTGAGCTCTTTTCAATGCTTTGGTTATAAATAGCCTTGAACCCCTTCATTCAAGGTTGATGCTGTAGTGTCCCGTCCCGCAAAGTCAATCGGAGGAATCGAAACGCCGACTGTGTTCAGCCTTAGCCTTGTAACGGCTGCTCGAAGGCTCGCTCGGTCAAGACGACCGCTCGCTCAGGTAGGGTAGTTTCGATGAACTTGCCTCATCCTTGCCTTCACATAATAAAAAACATGTTTTTAACTTGCACAATAGGCTTAATAATAAAATAGACGAATCCACATAGCTAAGGGAATAATCCCGACGGGTCGAAATGAGTTAGAATATGGAAAACTTCCCACGGTCGGACTAGAGTTGGTGCATGGCGTGCTTTAAAAATGACACTCGGTCCTTTGTCCCGTGGCTTGGGAGAAGGAAAGTTGGTCTTCGACATAAAACTATAAACTTGCCTAAGTCATAGGCGTCGCCTGCGTAAATGCTCGATAAAGCATGCACGTTTCCGTAACGCAAGGCTTGGCATAGCCTTTGCTCGTCCCTCGGGTTAAGTTGTATGCTGGAGTAAGTTAGACAAATTTATGTCGGTCGACCTAAGTCATTCTAAGTGCTGTCCCGCTTATTCTGCGGTTGTCGAGTTAAATAGTCCCACGATCCCAAGGCCCGTCATATGAAGTATGACTTGGGCGATAGTGTTGCGTAGAACACGAGTCGGTTTAAGGCACGAGCATGGTTGGTTCAGTGGAAAGTTAGCCACGGTCTGTCGATACTTAAGAAAACACGTTATGTTCAAGTAAGTTGGAAGGCTATGCAGTATCCATTCCCTGAGTTCAAAGAATATTAAGTCTAAGCGATGGTTAGTCGCCGAGAGGAAATATGTCGGGACTGTGGTTTAGTCGCCGAGGCAACCCTGGTTTGGGCTCTGCGAAGGAAGTATGAAAAGTGGAAGAAGTAAAGAAAGGAACTAAGTGATGATGATGAAACCATGCATTACGTTAAGTCTAAAAGTTAGCGTAGGCGCGTGGTCATGGCAACTTGTTGACAAGGGCGATGGTTCTTCGGATCGAAAACCTTGGGCCAGGGACCGATCCGGCCTAGGAAGAACATATTATAGCCGAGCTGGGTATGAAGCAACCGGTAGGTCGGGGACTTGCATCGAGGATCGCAACCGGCGGTGCAAGGGTCCCGAATGCCAGGCTATGTCCAAAATGGCTAGTTAATGCTAGTGACCTTTCATATAGATATGTCGACACGGGCGGCAATCTGAGTGTGTGTGCCTTTGGATTGAGTTGAGTTGAATGTGTTTGCAGTTAGAAGACACAATGTCTGGGCCTAAGATTTGGCTATAACGAAGGCGGCGTGCTTCGGCACGAGATGTGGCATCGAGTGTTAAGTTGTTGGCATAGAGTTGCATGAGTTAGGCTTGAGCTGTTGCGAGTTTAGTCGAGAAGGGCCGTAGGGCAAGTTGTGTGAAGTTACGTTGAGTTGCTAGGCATGACCTCGAAATATGAAGAACGGCCGCGTTGTCACAACCCAAGTGTAGGCGAGACTAAGCAAGGAGGCGCTGCCTCAGAGATATTGAAGCACGAATCGAGTTATGGCACGACAGAGTCGTTACGTCCCAGAGTTGGTTACAAAAGACAAGTATAAGTCGGTGCATCGACAATGCAAGCACGAGAAAGGTCTAAAGGCAAGGAAATGGAGTCTTTTATGTAGTTGCATCTCTGATGGCCGTAAGGCAAACACGACTTGATAGGTTAACATTATTGGCACGAGAAGGGTCTAAGGCAAAAGTATGAGTTAACATCGTTGTGCAAGCACGAAATGGTCCTTAGACACAAGTATGCAAAGGCGTCGGTCCTAAAACTGATCCTAAGGCCAGAATAGAAAGACAATCGTAAAAGGGTTTATGTTGCACAAAGTCAAATGAAACGTGTTGGTTTGTATGGGTGGGCGAGGAGCTCACTCTACCAGTACAGTTGAGTACTGACACCCACACAGTATTTCATGTGCAGGCACAGGTAGAAGCTCGTGGCATGGATCTCGCTTGGATGCGTCGAGGCACAGAGTTCCTTGGCGATTCGAAGTGTGTGGCCGCGTGGACTGAAGACTTATATAGGACATAATATATGGACATCGCCTTCCGAAGCTTCCGCTAGCTCAAGCATTGTAATCGAGAGATGAGAGAGAGCAGAGTGACTTGTAATCAAGAGAAAAGTGAGCACGAGAGACTTGTAATTTGGCTTTGCGCCCATAAATATAATCTTGTATTCAATATCAATAAAGAGCTTCTTTTGAATGACTTGTGTTCATGTGTACTTGTTCTTAAATTTTGCTGTACATTTCAATATTTCTGCTTGGGACTTCTGTGCGACGACCCCGTCGCCGCCGATGTAATCGGCCGTTAGGAAACTGCCTTGCACGAGCGCAATCTAGGCTCGTGCGGCATCACGCCTTAGCGAGGATGATCGCTCCTACGGGAGCGGGGCGTGACATAATGGTATCAGAGCACGGCTTTACGTCCTTGGACTTCACGTCGAATGTCCCAGTTTTGAAAGCTCTCGTTGTTAAAGAAGTATGCGCTCTCTCTCGAATGTCCCTCGGCATGTCCATACAATAAGTCTAAATATTTTTAAAAGCTCGTACAAGCGTTCAACCGAATGCATCGATAGGCAACGACCTTTGTGCCGAACGGTGTCAACTTGTCTTGAATGAAAACACATGCTAATGTTAGCAAAGTTGCGTGCGTGCCCAAATAGTCCTACATCGACGTTAGAAATTGAGCTTGCAAACTAGAAATATAGTCCGTACGGGATGGTTATGCAGCACAACTTGGCCCGTACGTCGCGCACCTAGACTTTTTGGTGTAAATGAGTCGCGAGTGATATTGAGTACCGTTCGGTCAGGAAACGAAGCACTACTTAGAGTGTCTGTCGATAAAAATGCTATTAGACTAACGCTTAGACGTACGTGGAACATCGGTTTGGATTTTGAGGAGTAGTACAAACAACTTAGCCCGTCGATGCGACGTGAGCGATTATGCTAGAGATTCGTCGAACGAATCTGAAGGACAAGTTAGCGAGTAATACGAATGCGATTTGTAGGATAGATCGGATGGCTCGAATCCGAGTGGTGTATGGATTTTCTTGGAAATCATTCGAACGAAGACTGAAGATTAGAAATAATAACGAGTACGTCGGCGAGGCGATACGATCGCGCATAGCGTTAGAACGCGTCACGCTTAGTTGGTCGTGACTTCGAAAGTCCCGAATGAGAAGTCGTTCGGATAAGTTGTCAATGGGCAACTCGAGTTAGAAAACGATTCAGAACGATGAACAAAAGTGAATGTCTTGATCGAGGAAAACCTAGAGGATCGTGCGTACAATTTCGGATTGCGTCTAATGAAATATGACTTGAGTTTTGGACAACGATCTTGAAACAAACTTGAGGAATAGCGATCAAACTTGATCTTGAATATCGAAGAGACTATGGAATATCCAGTTCGGACAATAGCATCAGTTGCACGACTCGAAATTGTTTGCAAAGAAAGATCGTCAGGTTACGCATATCGTCGATGGTATTGAGGCGTATCAAAGATCGATATACGATAACTCGGGGGTACTCTGACTCGGCGAATGACGGTCGTGCAGATGTCATGGTTCCGAAGGATGCTATACTCGAGATGTTGAAATACGTTAAGTAAAAGATAGACTTGGCTCGAAGATTTTTCTAAGTTGAACGAATGACGATCAAACTATCGATCTTGGCTTGGATGAAAAATGGAATGTTTGGATTTGCTTCATCGATAACCACAACATTGACGTTCTTGTCTTATGCGAGCGCTACTCCAGTCTCGTACATGCATCACGCCGATTAGGGCGATCACTCTGCGTGAGCGCTGGTATGGTGAATCATACAGCGGGGGTGGTCGAACTTGCACGGTGCGATAATTTGTGCTTCGACTTGTGGTATGACGCGAAGATGGACTCGAGAATGAATTGGTGTGCTTGTCGATTGAATTTGAGGATTGCGTAGGTCCAATCTGCGTATCGAGAGTAAACGAGTCTAGACTTAAATAAGAGTTACGCCCCGATAAGAATGATTATTCCGTGGGAGCGTTGCATGGTGATTCATGAACCCCATGGATAATCGGACTCGCGTGAGATTGGGGTGCAACATATTGTCAAAGCTAGACGACCTCGTGATTGAATACATGAATTGGTTAGAATTGGTGATTTGAATGGATTCAAATACGCGCAATGAATGCATTGATGCGAATAGGTGATCGTGCTCGATGTTTAGAAATCTGAGTGACACGAGCTTGGGTAGAAAATCCTGTACTACCGACTATGGTTTGACCCTAGGATTGGGGTCAGTGTTGGCATTATTGTTGGGGAACTATGATTCCAATCCTGACATTGACTTAGCCTCGAAAAGAATTGGCCTAGCGGTTAGACGAGACGCCTATTTCAAGTGTTAGCAATCAAAAGATTGATCTTGAGGATTGGCATGGATGGATAGCATGAATCACGAATAGGAAACCCTGCTCACGAGATTTGGCTGACATGTGTATATTTCAGGGATGCCTGAGTATGCGTACGATGCGACTCGAATAACAATGACGAATTCTCTATCATGCGATTTGGCTGAATGCATGTATTTTGGGGACGCTTGGAATGTGTGCACGATCCAACCAAGCGATACGATGAATTCAAATGAGACTTGGAGAATGGAAGAGTGTCGAGAATTTGAAATCGTATTAAGGAAAAGAATGATAATAGTGCGAGCGTGGCTCAGAATCGAGGAAGCGCGTAGGCAGTGTGTATACGATAAGTACTGGCGTACCTGCACGACTGCGATAGTCCCGTGTCTAGGTACGATTAAGTCTTGGCCATAGAAATGGTAGGATGGCTTACCTTCAGGAAAGTCTCGAGGACGAGACTTGTTCTGAGTAGTATATGTTGTAGTGCCCCGTTCCGCATAGGCAATCGGAGGAATCGAAACGTCGACTGTGTTCGGCCTTAGCCTTGCAACGGATGCTCGAAGGCTCGCTCGATCAAGACGACCGCTCGCTCAGGTGGGGTAGTTTCGGTGAACTTGCCTCATCCTTGCCTTCACATAGTAAAATGCATGTTTTCAACTTGCACAATAGGCTTAATAATAAAAAAGACGAATCCACATAGCTAAGGGAATAATCCCGACGGGTCAAAATGAGTTAGAACATGGAAAACGTCCCACGGTCGGCTTAGAGTTGGTGTACGGCGTGCTTTGAAAATGACACTCGGTCCTTTGTCCTGTGGCTTGGGAGAAGAAAAGTTGGTCTTCGACACAAAACTATAAACTTGCCTAAGTCATAGGCGTCGCCTGCGTAAATGCTCGATAAAGCATGCACGTTTCCGTAACGCAAGGCTTGGCATAGCCTTTGCTCGTCCCTCGGGTTAAGTTGTAGGCTTGAGTAAGTTAGGCAAAGTTATGCCGGTCGACCTAAGTCATTCTAAGTGTTGTCCCGCTCATTCTGCGGTTGTCGAGTTAAATAGTCCCACGATCCCATGGCCCGTCATATGAAGTATGACTTGGGCGATAGTGTTGCGTAGAACACGAGTCGGTTTAAGGCACGAGCCGCGGTTGGTTCAGTAGAAAGTTAGCCACGGTCTGTCGATACTTAAGGAAACACGTTATGTTCAAGTAAGTTGGAAGGCTATGCAGTAGCCATTCTCTGAGTTCAAAGAATATTAAGTCTAAGCGATGGTTAGTCACCGAGAGGAAATATGTCGGGACTGTGGTTCAGTCGTCGAGGCAACCCTGGTTTGGGCTCTGCAAAGGAAGTGTAAAAAATGGAAGAAGTAAAGCAAGGAACTAAGTGATAATGATGAAACCATGTATTACGTTAAGTCTAGAAGTTAGCGTAAGCGCATGGTCATGGACAACTTGTCAACAAGGGCGTTGGTTCTTCGGATCAGAAACCTTGGGCCAGGGATCGATCCGGCCTAGGAAGAACAGATTATAGCCGAGCTGGGTATGAAGCAACCGGTAGGTCGGGGACTTGCATCGAGGATTGCAACCGGCGGTGCAAGGGTCCCAAATGCCAGGCTATATCCAAAATAGCTAGTTAATGCTAGTGACCTTTCATATAGATGTGTCGGCACGGGCGGCAATTCGCGTGTGTGTGCCTTTGGATTGAGTTGAGTTGAATGTGTTTACAGTTAGAAGACACAATGTGTGGGCCTAAGATTTGGCTATAACGAAGGCGGCATGCTTCGACACGAGATATGGCGTCGAGTGTTAAGTTGTTGGCATAGAGTTGCATGAGTTAGGCTTGAGCTGTTGCGAGTTAAGTCGAGAAGGGCCATAGGGCAAGTTGTGTGAAGTTACGTTGAGTTGCTGGGCATGACCTCGAAATATGAGGAACGGCCGCGTTGTCACAACCCAAGTGTAGGCGAGACTAAGCAAGGAGGCGCTGCCTCAGAGATATTGAAGCACGAATCGAGTTATGGCACGACAGAGTCGTTACGTCCTAGAGTTGGTTACAAAAGACAAGTATAAGTCGGTGCGTCGACAATGCAAGCATGAGAAAGGTCTAGAGGCAAGGAAATGGAGTCTTTCGTATAGTTGCGTCTCTAATTATGACCGTAAGGCAAACACGACTTGATAGGTTAACGTTATTGGCACGAGAAGGGTCTAAGGCAAAAGTATAAGTTAACGTCGTTGTGCAAGCACGAGATGGTCCTTAGACACAAGTATGCAAAGGCATCGATCCTAAAACTGATCCTAAGACAAGAATAGAAAGACAATCGTAAAAGGGTTTTTGTTGCACAAAGTCAAATAAAACGTGTTGGTTTGTATGGGTGGGCGAGGAGCTCACTCCACCAGTACAGTTGAGTACTGACACCCACACAGTATTTCATGTGCAGGCACAGGTAGAAGCTCGTGGCGTGGAGCTCGCTTGGATGCATCGAGACACGGAGTTCCTTGGCGATTCGAAGCATGCGGCCGCGTGGACTGAAGACTTATACATGACATAATATATGGACATCGCCTTCCGAAGCTTCCACTCGCTCAAGCATTGTAATCGAGAGATGAGAGAGAGCAGAGTGACTTGTAATCGAGAGAAAAGTGAGCACGAGAGACTCGTATTTTGGCCTTGCGCCAACAAATGTAATCTTGTATTCAATATCAATAAAGAGCTTCTTTTGAATGACTTGTGTTCATGTGTACTTGTTCTTAAATTCTGCTGCATGTTTCAATATTTCTGCTTGGGATTTCTGTGCGACGACCCCGTCGCCGTCGATGTAATCGGTCGTTATGAAACTGCCTTGCACGAGCGCAATCTAGGCTCGTGCGGCATCACGCCTTAGCGAGGATGATTTCTCTTACGGGAGCGGGGCGTGACAGATGCTTTGAGCCTAAAAATTTCAAAACCACCAAAACCTATCCACAAGTTATGTTAGAGTTATTGAGTTGAAAAGTAAGATCTTCATCTTATTGTATAAGGAGATCAAAACCTATTGTGAAAGGTTGAAGTTGGGGAGTCTTCGTATCCAAACTCTCGGTTGAAGTTGGGGAGTCTTCGTATCCAAACTCTCGGTTGAAGTCGGAGAGGCCTTCATACTAAAGCTCTCGTGTAAGAAGTTGGCGAGTTCTTCGGATCCAAACTCGTGTGTAACTATTTACTCAAATAGTGGATTAAAGCTGGAGAGAGTTTCGAGACTGGAGTGCCTCTTGGGAGGATACCAGGATATATCGTGTGTCGGTATTGTTATTGCTTCTTCTCTTGCACTTATAATTTTAAATTGCCCATTAGCTTGTGCTAAGTTCTTGATTAGTTAGCGTAACCCTATTCACCCCCCTCTAGGGTTCCTACAATAACCAGGTCCTGAGAGGGACGTAACAAGACACATAGTATCATACCATATAAACTGAATAAATATTGCTCAAATAAATAAGTCAATTGAATTATAACATGGTCCAATATGCACCTATTGAACTAGCTTACCATCCCCCCAACCAAATAAGGACAAGAGATAGTAAACTAATTCACGGTGATGTATCTTTCCATGCTATGAATCTAATATGGTATCCGGACCCCAACAAGGTTCAATACCTTCTCATCGAAGTAGTAAGCCACACCTACAACCAAACAAGGACAAGATGTGGCAAACTAGTCCGCAACAAGTTATTGTTTCAAGCCACGGTCAGATACAAGTACCCAAACCAAAAGTACTCGTCCCTAACGGATAAAGGTACCTAACCGGTCTAAGTGAAATGTAGTTAAGAATTAGTAAGAGCATAACGTTGTGTTGGGCCCTGGCTAAATAGGATCAGCATAGTCCCCCTAGGGGCGCTAGATGCCCAATTAGTAAGAGCATAACGTTCCGTAGAACGTCAGTGGCCATCAATAATCATGGATAATCTGACCCGTGTCTCCGGCGGAGCTCACGAGTTACAAAAAGGAAAGTGCATTGAAGCCCATACGCTAAGGAATTGTCCTTTGTATTCACAACAGAAAACCTCTATAACCGCTAAGTCAAACTAAGCATGCAACCTCTATTAGCGGTTATTCCTATCGCACGACTTATACGCACCGGTGGCCAGCAGTTACGCATATCCATGTTCTACATGCGACACACAACTTCTTGTTACAACGTATCAAGGCCAATGAATGCAACACACAAGGTGGTCCCTTAAATCTAGGTTTAATGTGTAAGAAAACTAATACATAGCAGGAAATATAAATGAACAGTAAGTTCTAACAGGTTATGCCATGTATCACAGTTTATTTTGCAAAAAAAATAAATAAATAATGCATAAAATATGAGCAAAAATAAATAAACAACAAATGGCAAGGTGTCTTGCCTGATAGTACGCCTGGTGTGCTGTAATAATTAATGTGGCATAAACTGTGACTTCGGATAACAACTACACAAGGGGACCTCTGATGGTGGCACGGACAGTTCTATTGGGTCTAGAAGGGTCAAATTAGTTAGGGTCAATAGGTGGAAGGAAAGAATTGGCAAAGGAATAGGAAGATTGGGATTGGTCATGGACATGAGATTGATCGATAGAATTTGGATAAATAATATATATGATTTTAGAAAATTATTTATAATAAATGAGAACTTATATTTTTGCAAGTTAAAAATAGTGTTTAGATAAATACAAAAATATAAAAGAAACTGTGTTCACAGAAAACTCTTAAGTTTGTAGAAATACAATTTAGGTAGAAAACTATATTTTTCAAAAATATTCTAAGAGAAACATAATAATTGTAGAAAATTATTTAATAATAAAATCCATATTTGTAAAACTATAATTTTATCAAATAATTTACTTTAAATAAATAGAAAATTTACAACAATATATCTTAGCCTATAATATTGTTGTTACCAATAATAAAAATAGTTTTTATGAAATTATCTATTTTAATTACTCAAGTAACTTGTATAAATAATTGATACTAAGAAAATAATAATATATATTTTTTAAAAGTATTTATCAAATCTCTTATCACATACTGTAGGACCAAGATTTTAAAAGTTTTAATAATAAGAACAAAAAAATAAAATAATCCAATTAAAATAATATCAAAACATCAGCCTTAATAAAATATTAATAATAATGATAATAATAATTATGGTGATAATAATAATAATAATAATAATAATAATAATAATAATAATAATAATAAAGATGATAATAATAATAATAGATACTAAAAAACACACACAAAAAACAAACATCAACAAAAACAAATAAATAAATAAAAAACAACTGCAATAGTAATTTGACTGCTGCTGCTCTCAAAAAAAAGGGAAAAGAAAGGAAAAAGGCGAGAGGGAGAGGCTTAGATTGTGAGAGAGAGAGAAGGAGAGGCGGAGGGAGTGGTCGGCGACGGAGAACGAGGAACAACAGGCGGAGTGGAAGGGGAAGGAGGAGAGCGGAGGGTGAGGGGTTCTAAAAAAACAGAGAGAGAGAGAGAGAGAGAGAGGGAGAGAGGAGGATGGAGAAGATGGGGTTTTTTTTCGACTACGGAGGTGGGTTCGATCGGTCGGACGGTCGGTAAAGAAGAGGGAAGAAGGGGGCGGTGTACGCGGCGGTTGCCGGAGGGAGCGGCGGAGGCACGCACGCTGTCCGGAGGAGAGCACGACGATGACCCCGGTGTTGACAACCGGCGGCGGTGGCTCTTCTTGGAGACGCTCGAGTGCGGATCTTTCCTCTACAGGCACTACTTGGTTACGGTGGCAAGGGAGAGGTTGTTAATGGAGGATGAGGTCGAGTCCAACAAAAACGCAGGAGGCGTTCGACGGGGTGACGACAGGAGAGGAGAACCGGTTGGTGACCAAAGTCGGTGAGTGTTTCTACCTATATGTCATTTTTTTGTGGCGGCGACGGTGGTTTGATGTGTCTCCGGCTGGTGGGCGCCAGCGACTGGTTATGATGATCGGTGTTGAGGGCTGTCGCAGTGTTTAGGGAAGTTGTGGTAGGTGGCACTAGTCATAGGACGATGCCGAGGAGGTGGTTGTGTTGGTAACAGTAGTTTTTGCATGGTGTTTGCCAGTAGAGTTTTCGCCAGTGGTCGGGTGACTGGGGGTTTGGGTAGCCGGAGACTGGTAGCTCGGCGGAGAGGAGGTGGGGTTTTTGGCAGGGCTGCTGCGGTAGCGAGTTCACGGTTGTTGTGGGGGTGTAGGATGGTTGCAGTGTTGGTGGTGGTATCGCTGATGGTGAGGAGAAACAGGGGTTGGTTGGAGGACGACAAGGTGGTGCAGGCAGAGGAGTGCGGTAGTGTCGAGGGTTGCGGCGGGGTTCGAGCAGCAGGAAGAGAAAGAGTTAGGTTTAGATGATCGTGTCGGGATGTGTCCGACACGAGAGGGGGTCTGTATGTTGGATTTGTGTCCGGTTTGTCGGACACGGGGTCGGAAAGAATTGTAATTGTAATAGAAAATATAGTGGAAGACAAAAGGTGACACGGACACGATGTACGACACTTTAGTAGAAAAATATTTGTGGAGGCAATTTTGGAGTTTTTTTTTTTATGGATGAGTACCTGCCTTTTATAGGATGTGGGAATCCCCAGTTGGATAAGGATTAGGAGTAGTTTAAATTCCCGTTAGATAATACGCTATTTATTTTAAATCATATTTAATAAATTTCAAATTCAATCTAAATCTATTTAAATCTAATTAAATTACATCCTTTGGTTTAAAATCAAATAAGATAAATCAAATTTCAAATATAGATATTACTTTAACTATTTAAATAAATCATAAAATCAAATCAAGATTTAAATCGCCACAAAAATTTTAAATTATATTTTCCAAAAATACTATAGTAATAATTTCAAAAATAAATTATTTATTTATAAATAACTATTAAATAATTACGAAATATGCACAATTTTTTTTTACATAATTATGCTTTTCTAGTATACAAAAATATTATTTATTATTAATAACTTTTAGAAATGAAGTAAAAATAACAAACTTAGAAATGATAGCAAAAATAATTATTATATCTATTATTTTGAAATAGAAAATGTTTTTCTAAAAATATGTACGCTCGCACATATTCGCACTCGTCGAGCAATTTCTAGAAAACGAAATTTCGTGCGCAACATACAATACAATGACGCGACGCCCAATACAAAAAAAAAATCAGTATCAAATTTATTTAAAAAATATATAGTAGAAATTTAGGGATTTTACATCCTACCCAACTAAAGAAATTTGTCCTCAAAATTAAGAATTAGTAGGGGTGAGAAGACACAAGGGGTATCAATGAGGAAAATTAATTCACAATGTTTAACCAAAAGATGCATTAGGAAATCATGATTTCAATAATGGCGAGGATAATCATGGGTTAGCGCAAGAAAAAAATGAGTAAAAACAAGATAACATGCAATAAAAAATATTATAATAATAAAAGAAAATAAATTGGAGACCTTAAAGTTATGGTTTCTTAAGAGTAGGTTGAGGGCACGATTAGAACGAATTTAAATTCACACCTATTTAAGTGATTAGGAGGTCGCGATAGTAAATATAGGGCCGAGCAAAAGAACGAGTAGTTTAGGACGAAGGTATAGAAACTTCGAGTGGTAATGGTCATAATCGATAGGAAGGCTAGAGGAAGTTATAGTACAACATCTTCGTCCTTATAAAATAGGTGAAGGCGAAAGCAATAGGGAGTTCAAAAGACGATATTATCGAATACGAATACGTGGTTCAAAGACGATCGAATAATTTCAAAAAAATTGTCAAGGCAGTAACAGATGAGACTCTAGAGGGCAAGTTTAGCTATGTCCCATCCACGTAGAACAATGGATAAAAGCGAACCAAAGTGCACTAGGTTGGTCAGACCATCATGCACCGGTTATGAGTAGACAATAGGTTAGTGAGCTGCCGCTCAATAGCATATGTCTTGATCAACCTTAATACAGAATTAGCTTGCAAATACTAGGCTATATTAGCATCATTAGT
Organism: Iris pallida; assembly: GCA_029216955.1. Lineage (NCBI taxonomy): Eukaryota > Viridiplantae > Streptophyta > Magnoliopsida > Asparagales > Iridaceae > Iris > Iris pallida. The sequence goes on along the minus strand of JANAVB010018199.1, from coordinate 23,650,420 downwards.
CTAGATAGTAAAATATAGGCACGATGGTAGATGAAATAAGAACCAATATGAATAGTCTAAGTGTCGTAAAAATCTAAGTCTTGTTTATTCCTATACGATCATTCTACGTTTATTGCCCAAGGTTTGGTTGACCAAATGGGTTAAATCCCTCTAGTCCCTATAGTCTAGATAATCCTATTTGTATTCTCCTTAATGGTCAAGGGTGTGTCAGGTCGTGGGGTATTCTATGCAACTTAAAAATTTAAGATAAGGATGTTTGGGACATCTAACTAGTAGGGTCAATCTCTAGCAAGCACGAAGGGAAGATAAGAATTTTGATGAAAGGAATCAAGCGAGATGCAATCGATGAGTCGAACGGTAGTTCAGATATGGAATCGAGGAAAGAGATCAAGTATGTGGATGAGATCCTAGACTTCTAATCCTATTCACATGCTTGCTTGGTACGGTAAAGTAACCAAACAATTTAACTTGACCTGCATGGGCCACCACAAAAACATGTAACACCTCAGTCCCAAAATACGTAGGACTAGGAACGTAGACATGCCAGTTGTATTCATATGAAGTACATGGGCCTCGTATGGATACATAAGCTGTAAAATACAGTAGAACCACAACAAACTAATATTATCCATAAAATATAAGAATAAAAGATATCATATAATCTATGAATTGTCATTGGTACATATAGTTGGGCGGAGACAAATCCACTACCAACTATGAAAAGAAATACATAACAAAAGAAAGAGTTTGGCGAGCGAAGCAAAGACGATTCAAGCGCAATCATCCTCGAAGAAATGGAGACGGTCACGGCTAGAGCACCTGCGAAAGACAAGAGCACACACCTGGAGAGATAACCAGGTCCTCAGAGGGACGTAACAAGACACATAATATCATGCCATATAAACTGAATAAATATTGCTCAAATAAATAAGTCAATTGAATTATAACATAGTCCAATACACACCTATTGAACTAGCTTACCATCCCCCCAACCAAACAAGGATAAGAGATGGTAAACTTATTCACGTTGATGTATCTTTCCATACTATTAATCCAATATAGTATCCGGACCCCAACAAGGTTCAATACCTTCTCATCGAAGTAGTAAGCCATACCTACAACCAAACAATGACAAGATGTGGCAAACTAGTCTGCGATAAGTTATTGTTCCAAGCCACGGTCAGATACAAGTACCCAAACCAAAAGTACTCGTACCTAACGGATAAAGGTGCCTAACCGGTCTAAGTGAAATGTAGTTAAGAACAATCCTTCCTATGCATGGGCCCTGGCTAAATAGGATCGACATAGTCCCCTCTTGGGGCACCAGAGGCTCAATCAGTAAGAGCATAACGTTCCGCAGAACGTCAATGGTCGTCAGTAATCATGGGTAATCTGACCCGCGTCTCCGCCAGAGCTCACGGGTTACAAAAGGGAAAGTGCATCGAAGCCCATACGCTAAGGAATTGTCCTCCCCGCCCAATGCCTACTATGTTGTATCCACAACAGAAAACCGCTATAACCGCTAAGTCAAACTAAGCATGCAACCTCTATTAGCGGTTATTCCTATAGCACGGCTTATACGCACCAGTGGCCAGCCAGTCATGCATGTCCGTATTCTACATGCGACACACAACTTCGTGTTACAACATGTCAAGACCAATGAATGCAACACACAAGGTGGTCCCTTAAATCTAGGTTTAATGTGTAAGAAAACTAATACATAGCAGAAAATATAAATGAACAGTAAGTTCTAACAGATTATGCCATGTATCATAATTTATTTTGTATAAAGAAAATAATGAATAATGCATGAAATATGAGCTAAAATAAAAAATAGCAAATGACAAGGTGTCTTTCCTGATAGTACGCCTGGTGTGCTGCAATGATCAATGTAGCAAGAACTGTGACTTTGGGTAACAACTACACAAGGGGACCTCTAATGGTGGCACGGACAGTTCCATTGGGTCCAGAAAGGTCAAATTAGTTAGGGTCAATAGGTGGAAGGAAAGAATTGGCAAAGGAATAGGAAGATTGGGATTGGTCATGGACATGAGATTGATCGATATAATTTTGATAAATAATATATATGATTTTAGAAAATTATTTATAATAAATGAGAACATTTATTTTTACAAGTTAAAAATAATGTCTAGATAAACACAAAAATATAAAAGAAACTGTGTTCACAGAAAACTCTTAAGTTTGTAGAAATACAATTTAGGTAGAAAACTATATTTTCCAAAAATATTCTAAGAGAAACAAAATAATTATAGAAAATTATTTAATGCTAAAATCCATATTTATAAAACTATAATTTTGTCAAATAATTTACTTTAAATAAATAGAAAATTTACAACAATATATCTTAGCCTATAATATTGTTGTTACCAATAATAAAAATAGTTTTTATGAAATTATCTTTTTTAATTACTTAAGTAACTTGTATAAATAATTGATACTAAGAAAATAATTATATACATTTTATTTTAAGTATTTATCAAATCTCTTATCACATACTGTAGGACCAAGATCTTAAAAGTATTAAAAATAAGAACAAAAAAATAAAATAATCCAATTAAAATAACATCAAAACATCAGCCTTAATAAAATATTAATAATAATGATAATGACAATAATAATTAAGATGATAATAATAATAATGATGATAATAATAATATTAATAATAATAATAAAGATGATAATAATAATAGATACTAAAAAACACACACAAAAACAAACATCAATAAAAACAAACAAATAAATAATAAAATAAATAATAAAAAAACAACTGCAGCAGTCATTTGACTGCTGCTGCTCTCAAACAAAAAGGAAAAAGAAAGGGAAAAAGAGAGAGGGAGAGGCTTAGATTGTGAGAGAGAGAAGGAGAGGCGGAGGGAGCGGTCGACGACGGAGAACAGGGAACGGCAGGCGGAGTGGAAGGGGAATGAGGAGAGGGAGGGTGAGGGGTTCTAAAGAAACAAAGAGAGAAAGAGAGAGAGAGCGGAGGATGGGGAAGATGGGGTTTTTTCGACGGCGGAGGTGGGTTCGATCGGTCGGGCGGTCGGAAAAGAAGAGGGAAGAAGGGGGCGACTCACGCGACGGTTGTCGAAGGGAGCAGCGGAGGCACGCACGCTGTCCGGAGGAGAGCATGGCGACGACCCCGGCATTGGCAACCGGCGGTGGTGGCTTTCCTTGTAAACGCTCGAGTGCGAACCTGTCCTCTACTGGCACTACTTGGTCATGGTGGCAAGGTGGCAAGGGAGAGGTCGTTAGCGGAGGATGAGGTCGAGTCTAATGAAAATGCAGGAGGCGTTCGACGGGTGACGGCAGGAGAGGAGGATCGATTGGCGACCAAAGTCAGTGAGTGTTTCTACCTATATGTCTTTTTTTGTGGCGGCGACGGTGGTTTGATGTGTCTCCGGCCGGTGGACCCTAGCGACTGGGTATGATGATCGGAGTTGAGGGCTGCCACAGTCTTTGGGGAAGTTGTGGTAGGTGGTAGTAGTCGTAGGACGATGCCGAGGAGGTGGTTGTGTTGGTAACAGTAGTTTTTGCATGGTGGTTGCCAGTTGGGTTTTGGCCAGTAGTCGGGTGACTGGGGGTTTGGGTGGCCGGAGACTGGTGGCTCGGCGGAGAGGAGGTGGGGTTTTTGGCTGGGCTGCTGCGGTAGCGAGTTCACGGTGGTTGTGGGGGTGTGGGATGGTTACAGTGTTGGTGGTGGTATCGTTGATGGTGAGAAGGAACATGGCTTGGGCGTAGGACGACATGGTGGTGCAGGCAGAGGAGTGCGGTAGTATCGAGGGTTGCGGCGGGGTTCGAGCAGCAGGAAGGGAAAGAGTTAGGTTTAGATGATCGTGTCGGGATGTATCCGACACGAGAGAAGGTCTGTATGCTGGATTTGTGTCCGGTTTGTCGGACATGGGGTCGAAAAGAATTGTAATTGTAATAAGAAATATAGTAGAAGACAAAAGGTGACACAGACACGATGCACAACACTTTAGTGGAAAAATATTTGTGGAAACAATTATGGAGAAAAAAAATTTATGGATGAGTACATGCCTTTTATAGGATGTGAAAATCCCAATTAGATAAGGATTAGGAGTAGTTTAAATCCCCGTTAGATAATAAGCTATTTATTTTAAATCAAATTCAATAAATTTCAAATCCAATCTAAATCAATTTAAATCTAATTAAATTACATCCTTTGGTTTAAAATCAAATAAGATAAATCAAATTTCAAATATAGATATTATTTTAACTATTTCAATAAATCATAAAATCAAATCAAGATTTAAAATGCCACAAAATTTTTAAATTATATTTTCCAAAAATACTATAATAATTACATTATTCATTTATAAATAACTATTAAATAATTACAAAATATGCACAAATATTTTTTTTACATAATTATGCTTTTCTAGTATACAAAAATATTATTTATTATTAATAACTTTTAGAAATGAAGTAAAAATAACAAACGTAGAAATGATAGCAAAAATAATTATTATATCTATTATTTTGAAATAGAAAATATTTTTTCTAAAAATACGCGCACATATTCGCACTCGTCAAGCAATTTCGAGAAAACAAAATTTCGTGCGCAACGTACAATACAACTATGTGACGTACAATACAAAAAAAATTAGTATCAAATTTATTTTAAAAAATATATAGTAGAAATTTAGGGGTTTTACAAGTGGCCCCATTCCTTTCATCTTCTGCAAAAGCCTCATATTCACAGCAGCAACCGCTCGAGCCCCCGAAACCCTAGCTATTCTCCAAGCCTTTTCTACCAATTCCCTTGGAGAAGTCAATCGAAACTTTGGATTCGTGCGGAGATTCTCGTCCCTACAACATACTCCAATCTTGGAAGGTATAACCTCCTCCTTCCCTCTCTTTCAAGTTCATAGATTTCATCTCTCTTTAGACACAATGCCTATGAACTTCAATCCCTCCAAGAAGAAGAAGATCGCAACTAGTGAAGAGGCTTCGTCTTCGAATCCTTCGGTAGATTCACTCTTTTCTCTGGTACAATCGGCCGATGACGCATATAATGAGTTTTTCTTTGACACTCATGATTAATCCTAATTATGGTATGCGGATTTCTCGGTTCGCAAAATATGCACCGGCGCCCCGATCAAATGGACTGTATTTCCTGAACATCGTCCATTTTTTTAGGCATTAGGGTTGCACCAACTTGTCACTCACCAATATCCCATTACAACCAATGCTATTAGACTATTTTATTACAATTTTACTTTGAACACTTTTGCTGTAAGGAGTCGTGTCGGTGGAATTTCTATCGAGTTCAATGATGTCCTTTTAGCAGAAATCCTTGGTATCCCTAACGAAGGTGCCCCGCTTGATGATATCACTGAATTTGATTTTTTTCGCAGGCATAACTTTAAGTAGTTTTAAGAACGAACTCAGTTCTCCTGCCCGTGTTCGTTCTCGTAAGTTCAAGGATGCTAACTTGAACTTATTTAATTATGAATTGCATCACATCATCTATTCCACTCTCTTACCCAAATCCACTTCAAAAGATGATGTTACCACCCTTGAACTATCTATCCTTTATCACATTCTTAAAGGTATTCGTTTTTCTGTCCCGAAGACTATTATTCAGATGATGGGACGTTGTCGCAAAAGTCATAGAAACCTGGCTTACGCAATGATTATTCCAATCATCTTCTAGCATTTTGATATTGACTTATCCACCTACGCTCTTGACTCTGAGCCCAAGTATCTTCAGCTGTCCCATCGCAGCACAGCCGTCCCTCCTACTGCTCCACCTCATCAGGATTACCCTATATCTTATGAGGGTGTCCATCAACATCTCTCGGATTTGTGAGCGTTTATTACTGACACATCTAGGGAACACGAGTTCCGTAATGCCAGTCGATTTTAGGCTCTCACCAGTTCATTTGTCGACCTCCGATTTGCTCAGACTGGTCATTCTGCCAGTTCTCTTCCTCGAGATCCAGCTATATCGGGTTACTACTATGAGGATGAGGCGGTACATCATCTCTTTCAGCCCGATAACGCATATGATTGGTACCGTAGTTCTGGTGCTACTCCATACCCTTCTGGAGCTAATACTTCTGGAGCTGGTCCATCTGGACATGGTGGCACTACTGACGTTGCTGATGATGATGACTCTGAGGATTTCTGATCGAGACGTGATGTATTTTGTCTAGATATTTTCTAGTTAGACTCTTTATTTGTCTATGTTTACTTAGAAATGCTCCGACATTCCAAGATAGCATTTATCTTTATTTTTTTATTTTACACTGAGACTGTATTGCTGGGATGATGTATCTTGAACATCTTTTATGCTTTTCTTAGCATGTTTTCTATTTCAGCTTAGTACTATTCTCCATCCTTATTTCATGTTGTTTATGTATAACATTATCTCTTTTAGCTTATGCTTCAACATATAAACTGCCTTTGAAATACATGTTTATCCTTCTATATTTTCTTTGTATTTATTCAATGTTTGTTTTTTATGCATAAATTACGGAGGAGCTTCTCTCTTTGCAATTATTTTGCTAAGTGACAACGGGGAAGAAAATGGATCTAACATTTACAGGAACATGATAATACATATTTTTTTCCTGAGGATACAGTACAGTGCCATTGTTGAACAAGTACTATTTTGATTCTTTTCAAATCAAATGATCAAGATGTTATATCGGTCAAGGTTTGTCAATTATCAAAATAGGGGAGACTGTTGGCTTATTGGTCATGGTCGAATCTGATTTTAATAATTGATCTAACCATGTCTCGATATAAGGGCTACTTGGACTACTTGGATAACTTCTAAAGAACTGCTACCTATCTGATCAAGACTGAAGCCGTTTTTACCGTATGAGTCTGTATTTCATATTCAATGTATTTTTTATATTTATTGAGTCTAGGAATGCTTTGTACACCGAGTCGTACTGGCAAATAGGCTATCCCAAAATATTTTCAAAAATATCCTATGTTTTGAAAATAGTCTATTTTTACAAAACTCCTAACTGCTTAAACTTTTTAAATAAGCCAAAACCAAAATCTGTTTTATAAAACATCCCAAAAATTAAAATTGGCCCAGGGGAATTCGGCCATAATTCAGCCATAGTTCGGCCAGAATTCGTTTAGTGTCGTTCGGTTTTTTGAACTTGGTCCTCCTACAGTTACGGATGCAACGACTATTTACCGAGATTCTCTCAAAGAGTTCTGTCCGAATTCTGCACGAATTCTGTCAAAATTCTGACTTTGGAAAACCTATAAATAGAGAAGGACTTCAATCATTTCAACTCACTCATATTATTTCAACTCACTCATTCACTTTCTTATCTCTTCTCTCTAATCTTAACGTCTTCTAAAGTGTTCTAAAAGCTTTCATTTTTAAATCCTAAGCCAGTTACAATCATTTAGTCGATTTGCTAGTGCGGTACGGTCTAGAAGTTTTAGAGAGATTGTAATCAGAGGCTTGATTGAAGAAAGATACTTCATAATTGAAGTTGGTCGAGTACTTCATATCAAAGCTCATATTGTAGAAGTTGCAAGGACTTCGTATAAAACTTACAGTATTTTTCAATAGTGGATTCAACTGGAAGCTAGAGTTCTTCGGACTGGAATAGTCCTCACAAGAGAAAAACTAGTATACATCACCGTCTTCGTGTTTGCTTTCTGATCTTTGGCTTTACATTTTAAATACCTTTGATATATTATTTGTGATCTTGTTGCTAACATTTTTAATTAGCTAAATTTTGTTGCCTACTCTATTCACCCCCCTCTAGAGTACTACGCTTTATAATTCGTTCCTACACCTCCTACATCAGTTCATTCCTCAATTTACCAGTCGGCACACAAAGCCTCGTGCCATGTCTTAATGCTCCATCTCCAGCTATTGAAAAACCCTCAAGTATTTTGGCTAACACTCAGTCTCTCAGTTTGCACAGTGTCTCATCCTGGAATTAAATCTCCTTGACTGTTGATTAGGCCGGACTGTACTTGTAACTACATCATGGGTGAGTCAACTTCTGGTACTGTAGCTTCTTTCCTAAGCTTCATCATCACTGCTTCTGATAACACAATCTCTTGCCCAAGCTTCTCTACATCTTTTAGCAAATATCGGTCCTTTATTAGGAACATAGCCATCGGGTACCGACTAAGCGCATCAGCAACTACGTTAGCATTACCCGAATGGTATTGCAAGTTGACATCAAAATCCTTCATGAGCTCTATCCATCGCCTCCAGCGCATGTTGAGCTCCTTTTATGTAAATACATACTTGAGACTTTTGTGCTCTGTGTATATGTCTACTCTTTTACCGTATAGGTAGTGCTTCCAGAGCTTCAAGGCAAAGATGACCGCTGCTAGCTTCAGGTCATGCGTCGGATAGTTTTTCTTATGGGTCCGTAACTGCCAAGAAGCATAAGTAATTACTTTTCTATACTGCTGTAGTACATATTCCAATCCCTTGCCGGAAGCGTCGCTATAGATGGAGAATTTACCTGATCCTGAGGGTAGCGACAAGATCGATGCTGATATCAACCTTCTCTTCAATTCTTCAATTGATGCCTGGTACACTTCGGTCCAGACGAATTTTTCATTCTTCCTGGTTAGCTTTGTCATGGGCTCAACAATCCTTGTAAAGTCCTTCACGAACTTCCTGTAATACCCAGCTAAACCCAAGAAGCTTCTGATATTTGTAACTAAATTGGGCATCGTCCATGTCTCTACAACAGCTATCTTCTTGGGATCCACTGATATGCCTTCTCCTGTGACAACGTGGCCGAGAAAGTCCACCTTGTCTAAGAAGAACTCGCAATTGGATAGCTTACCATATAACTTCTCCTTCCTTAATGTCTCCAAGACTATCTGCAAGTGCTGCTTATGTTCTTCTTTGGTCTTCGAATAGATCAAAATGTCGTCGATAAAGACAACGATAAACTGGTCCAGGTACTCATGGAAGACCTTGTGTATGAGATTCATGAACACTGTTAGGGCATTTGTTAGTCCAAAGGTCATGACCAAGAACTCATATTGTCCATATTTGGTATTGAATGTCGTGTTTGGAATATCTTCTTTCCGTACTTTGACTTAGTGGTACCCGGATCTGAGATCTATCTTCGAAAACACCTTCGCTCCGCTCAACCTGTCGAAGAGATCGTCAATCCTGGGTAGAGGGTACTTATTTTTGATGGTGATGTTGTTCAATGCTCGATAGTATATGCACATTCGAACAGTTCCATCATTCTTGGGCACAAATAAGACTAGTACCCCTAGGGTGAAGCGCAACACCTGATTAATTCCTGGGCCTTAAGCTCGTCGATCTGGTCCTTTATCTCCTTGTCCTCCTTAGGTTAACTCGGTAGCATTGTTGTGAGATAGGTGAAGAGCCAGGTACTAGGTTGATAGAGAACTCCACGTCTCGATCAGGAGGTAATCCTGGAAGATTGTTGGGGAAGACATCTAGAAATTATGTTATAAGGAGATGGGGGGTCCGATTTCTTCTGTGATGGAGGTGTAGGAGACACACCCATGTTGTCCGGTACTAGAACCACCTCGAACTTGGGTCCTCCAGGTGGACTAAAGATGACACTACCTCGGTGACAGTCTATCAGAGCATGCCGCTCACTCAGCCAGTCCATTCCCAAGACTACATTGTAGTTAGGGAGAGGCATTACTAAAAGGGGTGCTAAGAAGGTATGACCTAAAATAGTGATAGGGCAGATACAAGTCTCCGTGATAGGGATAGGTCTACCTCCGGTCATTACTCTACAAATCATCTTACTACATCCTATATCTAAGTGATATACAACAATGAAGTTTGATGATATGAAGCTATGAGAAGCCCCCGAATCAAATAAAGCTAATTCTGGGCGTGAATAAAATAGTATAGTACCTGCGATGACATCTCCTACAACCTCTGGTTCTGTCTTTGGCTCCTCAACGGCCAAGGCAAAAGCTTGCCATGCCCTGTGCTGGTTATAGTGCTGCTGCTGGGTAGGTAGTGGACCTCTCTGCTGTCCTGTTCTAGTCTTCTTGAATGCCGTTGGACAGTCGTTTACCTGGTGGGTGGCAAACCCACAAGCAAGGCAATGTCCCAACTTCTTTCTATAGATCTCCGCAGTGCGACCGGGCCTTTTACAATAGGTGCAGTTAGGTGCCTTCAGTTGATTGTACTGGAGTGCTCTGTTGGATGCTGCTGACTATTGCTGGGATCGCTGGGGGTAAGATGGCCTATTGCTGTTGTTGTTGTTGTGCCTCTTGGAGTTGCCTTGGTAGTTGCTGTTGGACCCTGGGTGCTCCCTCTTGGGTCGGGCAGATGAGCTGGCCTCTATCTATTGGGCCACCCCCAACATCTTGTCGTAAATCTTTACACCATTTACGACTACCAAGGTGCGGATCTCCTCTTGCAAACCTTGTCGAAATTTCTTGGCACGCTACAGTGGATCGTCCACCAGGCAGGTGGCAAATCTACCGAACATGTTAAACTCAGCTGCTTACTCTTCGATAGTGCGGTCCCCTGTTTCAGGTCATGAAATTGCCTCCCCATAGCTTCTAGGGTAGCTTCTGAAAAGAACTTCAACTTGAATTACTTCTTGAAGGAACGCCAGGAGATTCCTCCAGTCTGGAACCTTGGCTCATTCTGTACCAAATGCTAGCCAAATCCCTATGCCGAAGAGCGACGGCCTCAACCATAAGGTCGGCAGGGAGTCGAGTGACGCTGAGAAGTCGCTCCATATCATCCATCCATTCATCTGCGTAGATAATGCCCTTTGTTCCTTTGAAAGGGCGCAGGTCCAGTTTCTTGAAATTTTGATGGTTCCAACCTTTTCCTGGATAATAGGCTTCTTGTCAGACTTGAATTTCTCCAATAAAACATAAAACTTTTAAAAATTCTTATTTTACCTTAGCAGGCCTATGATCGGACTGAGATGAATCTAGGGCTGCCATGGCCACATTATGGGCATTCTCTATACCCTCTCTCATAATTGCAGTCTGCTCGCGATTGGCTTCAGTTTGGGCCCTCTGGGCCTCAAGAACTCCTCGTAGCAAGCCTACGAGCTCGGTGGGGTCCACTGGCACTAGTGGAGCAACGGGAGGATTCATACCAGCATGAGGTGGTGGTGTGGTCCTGGTAGGAATAGGTGATTCTGCATGCACTGAAGAAATATAAGCAGCACGGGGAGTTCGTGCAGCATGAGGGCGATCAGTAAGCTTGCAGCATGAGGGCGATCAGTAAGCTGCAACGGAGAAGGGTCGGAACGGGCCTGAGTAGGGGTGTGCTCAGAAGATGAACCCTCTTCGATGGTAGGACCGAAATGGGTTGTCTTTCCTTTTGCAATCCTCTGAAAAGGTTTAGGAATCAAACATAAGCATGGTAACCTACGAAGCTATAAGCAAGCAAAAGTAGATATATAGATAGATAATTTTGGTCCTATGTTGTGACGGGTCAAAATTATCAAATAGTTTAAGTGTTCTAATTGTTTCTAGAGTCTGTTTTCCTAAAGTCATACTTAGACCTAAGTCAAGGTGCAGGACTGTATGTTTGTCTAGACTAAGTTGACTAGACCAATTTTGCAGAATAGACTTGCATGGACCACCACCGAAAATATATCACGATTCGATCCCAAGATTCTGGATCCAGTCAGATCATGTCCAACCTGCACCATTGTGAGACGGCGACAGTAAGCTGTATCAATCAGTAGTAACTTAAGTGCAACATTCTAAAATGCGAGAATAAAAAAACTTTAGTTTAAAATATCAAAGTCCAGAACTAATGTCTATCTAAGAAATAAAACATACAAATGCGATAATAGTCAAATTATTACAACCAGTCTTTTATCACAACTAAAAAAACAAAGAAACTAAACTGCAAGTGCTACTAGAAATCCTAACCTTCCTGATTGGGTTCAGCAATCTCCTCGAAACTCAAATCGGGTCCGTAATAGGTATTAAAGGGCACCTCATTGTCATCGTAATCACCTAAAAATATTAGTCTCCCGTCAGGAGAGGAGCAAGAAACACATATATCCAATCCAGCATGCCAATAAATAATTAAAAGATGTAGAGACAGTTTTAAAGCATTATTATATTTTATTAATAATAATAGAGGATCAATGAAACAATAAAATCTCAAGAACAATAATGATGCAATCTATAATGATTCAATAGTGATTTGAGTGTGTAGCAATTTGTGACCGGCTGGTAGAGTCAATATGTATACTAACATTGGGCCTAATGCTAGCATAAGGTACAGCTCAACCCCCTGTGCAATTGGGGTTAGCACGAGAGAGTCAATAATAGTAACTTGGGCTTTGGTTACAGACGCTAATACTACTCCCCAATCTCCAAGTCAATAAGTCAATCAAGCAATCAATTTGGGTCCGAGAGGGATCCCGTGAGTCAAATATCGATACAATATATAATCCTAATAATGCAATGCATTTAATTATCAACTAAAATACGAATTTGAATAATATGAAACTTGCCTTAGTTTTCTGATGCTGTAGGTGACGACAGAAAAATACTCAAGCTAATGTCCGGAACTGAACCCTATATTAGTGGAACATGTCTTAGTTGCCAATCTAAGGTTTGTTACAATTCTAATTAATTTAACTTATTAATAATACAATAATAATCTAGACTCTAAATTCACTAATAATATTTATAATAAAGCAATTGCTTAATTATAAAATATTTTAAAGAAATCTAAGTGAGAAATATAAGGAAAATATATTTTAATAATAAAATAATAAAACTTGTTATTTCTTTAAATAAAATTATTATTAAGTTAATTAACAAGGTCATGAAAATTTAGTATTTAATTATGACAATAAAAATAATTTATCAAAAAATACTTTTTATTTTAATAATAAGTAAATCATAAAATTGTCATTAGGGCTGTGACCTACTTTTGATGAAGCTAATAAAACTAATATTCTTTTAGCAATAGTGTAATACCAAGGTTTCTCTAGATAATATTAATAATTTACCATAACTAATATGCTAACATGCTAATTCCTATACTGTCAGGAAATAATTTATTTTCTGGTTCCCGGTTTCTTAAGGTACAGTAAACAGTATAGTTATTATATTAAAATTTGGTTTTGGTTTCTAAACTAGCTATCTCAATTTGACAGATATTTATTCTGTCATTTTGGTTGAACATTCATAAGGTTTTCTCAACTGGAACAATACACAGCAAGTTTAGGGAACCTACCAGAACTTTGATGCAGGAGAAACAAGGGGAGGCCTCGGACTTGGGTCGACGGACGAAGGGGCTCGGAGCATCGGAAAGTCAGAGAAGTGTCGGACAAGGGCACGGAGGTCGCCGAACGGCGAGCACGTGGGCACGCGAGGGGGGAGGGGCGGACGCGGGCGGCGGACACCGGGGGCGCATTATAGGGGTCGCACGACTAGCGCGAAGAACGGCCGGTCGGGCGACGGTCGGTCGGTCGGGTAGCCGCGTCGAAAATGCTCCAAAAGGGGTTGTGGAATCGAGCGGGGCATGGTGGGGAGTGTCATGGTACGGTCGGATTTGGGAGAGGTTGAAGATAGAAGGAGATGGGAGAGCTTTGTGAAGGGTTGGGGTGAGAAAGCTTCTGTGAAAAAGCTTCTGGAAAGTTTCTCTTTTGTTTTTACGAGGGAGAGAAGTTGGTAGATCCGGATGTGGGGGTGAGGAATCGGGATAGTCGGGTTACTAGGGGGAGTGGGTTGAACGGGTAGATGGGTTTGGATAGGGAAATGGGTAAATGGGTTTGTATAGGGAAATGGGCTTTAAATAATTAGCAATTTAATTCTAATACCTAGGTAAAGTCAATCAATTAATAATTAACAATTACAACCAATAATTAATTAATCGTTATAAACTAAAAAAATATTTATCCAGTTTACATAATAATAATAATAATAATAATAATAATAATAATAATAATAATAATAATAATAATAACTATTCTATAATTACTAGCAAACAATTAAATATTGTAAAAATCCAATTTATAAATAAATTCCAATTTTATGGGTTTTACAGTATGGAACAAATCTTTTAATATAATCAGTCTCAAATAAGATATTAATTAAAATTCAATCGGCTTAGTTCATTAATGCACTTGATGAATGAAAATACACATAATTGTAAGTCAACTCAATTAATCTTTTTATTCTAATGCATATACTATGATATGGATACATGAATGCTTTAATCATCTACACCGACATTCTGATCGTATGAGTGAAGATGATCTCTCTGTAAGAAAATATTACATTATAGAAATCATTAAATTATTCAACATCAGTTTGACACCAAATTATTTAAACAAATAGTATTCTAACTTAAAACTTTATCTAGGATTTTACCAATAAATTGAAAAATTCGTAAAAGCGTCCGATCTTCTGTGATGATCTGAATCAAATATAATAATAAAAATCTGTTTTCCCAATTTAGGTTAAACTATTCATATGTTTTACACTTATTAAAGATAATATTCCTACTTTGAAACTAGTTACATGGAAAACTTCTATAGAAACGGATAACACTGACCGCCGCTTTATTTTATAAGAGGACTTTTGACTTTCATCTCACTTATTGATATTAATTTGTACTTACATCACACTTTTTAATTTTATTAGTGTAACGCCTCTGTCTCAAAATACGTAGGACTAGGGATGTGGACATGCCAGCCGTATAATAGATATATGTAAGCTTTAAAATACAGTAAAACCCAGGCTACTAATCTCATCCAGAAAATAAAATAAAGCTTTTATAGACGCAAGTAAGAATTGTCATTACATGTTGTTGGGCAGAGACAAATCCACTACCAACCAATTAAAAGAAAATTAATACATGGCAACTGAAATGATTTGTTGAGAGTAGCAAAGAAAGATCCAAGACGCATCATCTTCAAATGAATAGAGAAGATCACGGCCTCGGCTAGAATACCTACTGGAAGACAAGAACACACACACCTGGAGAGATCACCAGGTTCTCAGAGGGACGTAATAAGATACATAATATCATGCCATAAAACTGAATATAAACTGCTCAATAATAAGTTAAATCAGATTATAACATGGTCCAATACTCCACCATTGAATTAGCGTACCATTCCCCCAACCAAATAAGGACATGAGATGGCACCCTAATCCACGATGAAGTATCTTTCCATGCCATGAATCAAATATGGTAACCGGACCACAACAAGGTTCAGTACCTTCTCATCAAAGTAGTTTGCCACACTTACAACCAAACAAGGACAAAATGTGGCAAACTAGTCTGCGACAAGTTACTGTTCCAAGCCGCGGTCAGATATAAGTACCCAAACCAAAAGTAACTATACCAAACGGATAAGGTAGCCTAATCGTTTCTAAGTGAATGCAGTTTAAGAACAAACCTCTAACGCATGGGCTCTATGGCTAAAATATGATCGACATAGTCTCCATTTGGGGCACCAGGGTGTCACGCCCTAGAACCAGAATACTAGAGAGCGGGGGAATGACTCAGCTAGCTACGTATTACGGGTAGAGGAATACCGTATAGTACGATCAATGCTGTCTAATAAGACGAGGGGGTGCATACTACATAAAAGTCACACTATGGGCACTTCACATCTATTGTCTCAATCATTCAAACACGAAATAGAAATAGAGAACATGTAAGATGAAGCAGCAAGGCGTCCCAAACGCTCAGTCAAAATGTTCTTGATATCTGGATTTACAAAATATAACCAGATGACGAAGCAAGGTATACACAATTGTTTATCTGCTGCAGCCTGACTTAGTTACAATTATGTAAAAGTAAGTACAAGACGATCCGACTAACATGTCGGTGCCAAACGGCAAAATATAAAGTAAGTAATAAAATGAACGGGGAAGTAAGGAACCCACTCGAGTCCTCCTGCGATCATTCCTCTAGTATTGACCATCTTGGAGGTGAAAGTAAGCTGAGTCCTCGGGAACCGGCTCTAAATCTGGTCATACAAAACCAGAGAGGCCAGACCTCTAATAGCAAGTACCGCAAGGAAGCACGATATGAGAAATTAAAACCAGTAATAAGAGATATGATATATAGATCTCTGCTTGCTACTGGGATTCACATAACATCAAGACACTTCGAACCAACTTTCCAACCAAACAAGGACATACGTTGGCCCGTCATATCCTGACATTCTGATCATCTCAGTTAGTTAACAGAGTAGGTATAGTACACAAACAAGTCAACTTAAACGGCCATGCAACTACTACGGCTTGCTATGGTGAGTTCTAAGTTATCCTGGAATTATGCAATAAGGATTCCTCAGTTCTTACTATGTGCAAGCAAGGCTAGTCTATCTAATCAATCAATTGCGCCAATCATGAATTAGACGAGTCCCAGCGGGACGCCCGTCATCAATATATAATAAATAATATAAGCAGATACCGTTCCCTGTCCGTGTGACAGATTTACAGTATCTGTGGGAACCAGCCGGCCTGTCGGGCACTAATAGTCCCAAAGAGGGCTGCCATGTAAGAACTCGAAAATCCATTCTCTTCATGTAATCATTATTTTATTTAACTTAGTAGCCTCTATGTTAAGTGAAATCCCATGTCGTGGATCATGGTCAATCTGAATGAGTACTTTCGTACAAAGTACGATATGCCCAACTCTACAACGATACCTGTACGGTTAGGTTGTAGGTCTTACATAGCGTAATACAATAATTAAAACTAACCACGGAATAAATCATGCTTTGACCATAAAGTACACATACTGTTTTTGTAAAATAAATAAATTGTAGCCTGCATGTATCTATATGCCAATATTCGGGATTGGCCAATCGATTGCATTAGTTCATAGTTAATATGAACGTGTCTTATTCATTCAATTTAAATAAGACGACTAGCCAATCTCTTAGTTCCAACTAGGAACACATGATCAATTATTAGTCAAGGTCATAATCAATATCAATCAATGTCAATTCGGGACAAGAATCAGTCAAAAGGCATCATGGGCTAGAGTTCTTGCGGCCGAAAAATTATAGAAGTTCATGCGGCTGAGAATACATATGTGGTCAGGATCTCATGCGACCAGGAAGTGTTATGCGGCCACGAAAAATAGCATGCGCCAGGACAGCATGTGCCTGGACAGCATGCGCCAGCAAACAACATGCGCCTTCAAACATCATGCGCCAGAAAACAGCATGTGCCAGGACAGCATACGCCAAGAAATAACATGTGCCTGGAAATAACATGCGCCAGCAAACAGCATGCGCCAGGACAGCATGCGCCAGCAAACAGCATGGGCCAGCAAACAGCAGGCAACAGCTTTTTGCCAGCAAACAGCATGCGCTAGGAAACAGCATGGCCAGGACAGAATGCGACTGCAAACAGCATGCGCCAGCAAACAGCAGGCAATAGCTTTTTTCCTGCAAACAGTATGCGCCAGAAAATAGCATGCGCCAGGATAACATGCGCCAGCAAACAGCAGGCAACAACTTTTTGCCAGCAAACAACATGCGCCAGAAAATATCATGCGCCAGGACAGCATACGCCAACAAACAGCATGTGCCAGCAAACAGCAAGCAACAGCTTTTTGCCAGCAAACAGCATGCGCCAGAAAACAGCATGCACTGCTCATCTTCCCCAAGCAGCCTCCAATGGTCATGAAAACCCATGAACCAAAAGGCCATAAATCACTCAAAATAAGTCAAAATCAGGACTTCCAATGGTCGAAATTGGGTAGAATCAAATTCCCTACAACTTGGAACCATAAAAACTTGAAAAATAACAAAGTTACTAGATCAAAACCTAAAAATTCTGAAAATGTATTAAACTTAGATCTACATGAAATGAGCCATTGGAATTGAAAATGCTAAGTACTAAAGTATCTAAGAATCTTGAGAGGAAGACAATGGAACAACAAAAATGGAAATCCATCAAGAAGCAAGTTGGCACTTGCCTATGCGACTGGATAGGTGGGGAGAATTATGGAGGATGAAGAAGAAAAGTAATGGAGAAGGAGTAAATGAAGAGAGAGAAAGGGTTTTGGGGTTTTAAATGGGTGTGGTGGAAGGTAGGTTCATGTTGAACCATCCAAGGCCGAAAAATAAACCAACTCGGGCCGAACCCAAAATTAAAGCAGAAAGTAAAACACAGAAAGTAAAATGCAGAAAAATAATTAGCAGAAAATTAAAAAAATTTAAATACAGAATAATACATGATAAATATTAAATAAATATATTCCAGTAATACATGTATTTAGAATGCATATTCCAAAAATGGGAAGTGACATCTCTACCCTCCTTAAAAAAATTCTGTCATCGGAATTTCAAATCCAAGCAGGATAGAAACATCGAAGCTAAACTAATCTAAGTATAAGCAATTTGAGTAAGCAATCATTCTATAATGCCAATAGCAAGTTACATATCTATGTTTAACTATCGACGACACCAAGCAATTCTACTCATAAGGTGACGAGCATGAGGAGTTAAGACAATCAAGGTATACAGAAAGAGATATACCTTATGAGTCAAACAGGTGCGGATACCGTGATCGGATGTCATTCTCATATTTCCACGTTGACTCCCCTAAAGAGTGATGACCCCAAGCAACCCGGACAAGGATAATTGTTCGGTTCTTGAGTATATTATCTCTTCGGTCCAAAATAGACACAGACTGTTCCTCGTAAGACAGGTTGGTACCAACAACCAGCTCATAATGATCAAGGATATGGCTTGGGTTCGATACATACCTTCGCAACTGAGATACATGAAAGACGTCATGCACCTCTCGTAACGAAGGTGGAAGCGATAAACGATAAGCAACATCGTATATCCTATCAAGGATAGCAAATGGGCCCACGTATCGCAGACTCAATTTTTTGCGAACGCCAAATCTAATGACCCTACGGGTAGGTGAGATCCGCAAGAACACATGGTCTCCAACAGAAAACTCTAGCGGCGTACGATGCTGGTCCGTCCAATGACGATGCCGATCTTGGACAACTCGAAGTCGCTCTCTAATTCCCTTAACCATTTCAACTGTCTGGACAATCATTTCTGGGCCTAGCATCTTTCTCTCCTCGATATCATCCCAAGCTAGTGGCGACCTACACTTCTTACCATATAGTGCTTCAAATGGCACAATCTGGATACTGGCTTGATAACTGTTGTTGTATGAGAACTCGACTAAGTGCAGGTGGCCCTCCCAAGACCCTCCAAAATCTAAGGTGCAAGCTCGTAACATATCTTCTAAAGTCTGAATTATTCTTTTTGATTGCCCGTCTGTCTGGGGATGGTAATCCGTGCTAAATCTTAACTTGGATATCTCTGTCTGACACAATACTGACAGGGACTCCATGCTGCCTGACTATCTGTTGCTTATACAATTCTGCCAACCTTTCGGTAGATTTCCCTACTCTGAAAGAAAAAAGTGTGCCACCTTTGCAAGCCAATCTACTATCACCCAAATAGCATCTTTACCACTTGGTGATCTCGGTAAATCGGTCACAAATTCTATTGTAATTTGTTTCCATTTCCATTCCGTAATAGAAAGCGGTTGCAATAACCCAGCTGGCCTCTGCTGTTCTGCCTTCACTTGCTGACATACCAAGCAACGGAAAGCAAATCTAGCTATCTTTCTCTTCATCCCGTTCCACCAGAAGTGCTACTTGATATCTTGGTACATCTTGGTCCCTCCAGGGTGTACAGAATATTGGAAACTGTGAGCTTCTGCCATAACCTCCTGTCTGATATCTCCACTAGGCACACATAGATGTGACCCAAACCTAAGTGTATCATCTTTATGAATTCTCATCTCCTTTCTGAGTCCTGACTCACATTCTGTCCTAAGCTTCTGAATCCTTGGGTCCTGTGCCTGAGCTGCCTTGATCCTATCAATCGAGTCGGATTAAACTTGTAGACTTGTTAGAACTCCTACATCACTAGGAAGTATAACTTCGATGCCCATCTCCTGAAGGTCTTCTAAGATATGCCTCCGTGTTGTCAACATAAATGTGCCACTTCTTTTGCTGAGAGTGTCTGCTACCACATTAGCCTTGCCTAGATGATATTGAAGCTCTACGTCGTAATCCTTGATCAACTCCAACCATCTTCTTTGTCTCATGTTCAGCTCCTTCTGAGTAAAGATGTACTTCAGACTTTTACGGTCTATGTACATGTCCATCCGGTCACCATATAAGTAATGCCTCCATAGCTTCAAAGCAAATACTACTGCCGCCAACTCCAAGTCATGAGTTGGGTAATTCTTCTCGTGGTCTCGAACTTGCCTAGATGCATATGCTATTATCACGACCTACACCCTAGAGTAAGGGCACGAGAAGTGGGTACGTCCAGCCTACGCCGCAGTGTCGACGGTAGAACGCTGTCCTAGGTCACAACATCTAACAATATAATGCTAAGCCGTTTATATTCCCAGAATAGGGGTGACATAGCAGAATGTAACTCAAATCACAACTAAGGAAGAAGAAGCACGATATGATATAGAACTAAAATAAAATACATATGATCAGAAAAGTCTAAGTGTCTAAGATAACATCTCAGCAAACATCCAGAAATACAAGGTCTCAACTGCTGAATATGAAAGAATATATATAATCCAGCTCTCAAATGACAGAAATAAAGCCTGACTAAGCTAGTCTCAAGACAACAAAGTAAGATAAAGCCTAACTAAACCAGTCTACGCAGTAGAATAATGTCATCAGCTAGAGCTGGGTCCTCCTGAGAGTCCAGATCACAAGTGTCGTCTAGGGCTGTCCCATAGAAAGTATCCACACAGGCCTCATCCTCATCCTCTGTAATATTTTTAACAGGTCCAGTCAGGACAGGAGCGAGCACAATACATCTCAACAGATCATAGCAGG
Source organism: Iris pallida (assembly GCA_029216955.1). Lineage (NCBI taxonomy): Eukaryota > Viridiplantae > Streptophyta > Magnoliopsida > Asparagales > Iridaceae > Iris > Iris pallida. The sequence goes on along the minus strand of JANAVB010018199.1, from coordinate 23,629,560 downwards.
TTAGAAAATATAATCATGCAGTAAAGTAAGATACATGAACTGAAAAAATACAGTATGTAAACAGAGAGAAAACTGTAATAGAAATATCTATTATAAATAGAGAACTAACAGTGGCTAGTGAGTTAGAGTACAATATAGACATGTGAATGGCATAGAAGATTCTGATACTACACTACGGAAAAGATTCTGATGCTACACTACTTGGATATTATTCACATGTCTACTTCTACTCCCCTGTACCCCCAATCAATACACAAAGATCCAGCGAGGTTATGTTATGATTCCATGCAATGGCCTACAAGGGGTGATACATGGTAGGCCCATAAATGGGTGATTATGGGAATGCCCATAAATAGGAGATTCAAGGAGACTCTGTGATCATGAGAGTACATGTCACAAGTGATCAATAAACCATGAAGCATAGTGATACACTATGTAAGTGAACGCACAGAACATATAGTATCTGATGCTCCCTAAGAGGATAATATCTCAAGAAGGGATCCATATAGTACTAATCCGTGTGACCAATATGACTGTATCAAGTAAAGTAATTTAAAGCAGGAAAATAATTCTAAACAGGATATGGAATGATCAGAGAAAGTACTCGCCTGATAACCTGAACAGCTGATAGGTATAGAGGTCCAAACTGAAGCCACAGAGTCCTATTTAGAGCAACGCATGTCAAGATGTATACGAGAGATGATAAATAAAATGTACAATACATCTGTATGCTGTCTAGGTCAAACTAGACTAAAGTCAACACTTGGTCAACTCTAGTCAACCACACTAGTCAAATTAGGTCAACTAGGTCAAGTCCTAGCTCAAACAAGTAACAAGTCTTACTAGGCCTAACCAAGCCTAGGCTAGCACTCACACAATCACAAGACAATGTGAACCGCAACAATGCATAATATAAAATAGATAATATATATAAATACATACCTTCATACATACATGCATATCCATATTACATACATATTTATATAGGCATATGTTACATCATGCATATTTACATGGTTACATAGATATATACATTCACGTACATTTACATACATACTTTTATACATTATATATGTTAACATTCATTACAATGCATTATATTTTACTTATACCTTTGATTGATTGATTAATTCATATATGACATTCATTCATGCATTAATACATTCATTCATATCCCATATGCATGCATATTTCAGTTCAGACATTATATCCATTCGCATATCATTAAGTTGCATATATATACTTATTTTTATTACATACATGTCATTCATGCATATTACATACTTACATGCATATATACATTATATACATTGTATACAACATGTAAAAATAGAAGAGAAAAAAAGGGGAAAAATGAAAAGGAAAGGGAAAGGAAGGAAAATGTAAGAAAAAGGGAAAACAGTGGACATATACATGCTTGCATCATATATTCTACATTACCATACATGCTATTATTATATATTGCATTATATTATTTATATATTATGCATTCATATCTATCATTACATGTATACCTTGCATTCATATCTAGCATTTATTATATACTTTCATGCATACATTGTATATCATTCTTTCATTCAAGCATTTATGCATTGCTTATATACATTATATTAATTGCATTCCTACATGCTTGCATTCAACCATATATATACATTAATGTAAAGAGGATATATATCATATATATATCATTTTATTCATCTAACATATCATGTATTACATACTCTATATTCATTTAATATCCATACTACATAGGCTCATAGGTTACACAAAATGTATATATCGTATATTTACTCTTTTACTTAAAACCAATATTGTACCAATTGTGCCTCTATTAAATTCTAGGATTAAATTATGTTGTAGTCCTTCGTGTTAGCTTTCCAAAACTTTAAACGGATCACATTTACGTGTCCGAAAGCTTCCAAAATCGCAAAAATACCGAAACACGTTCGTCTTTCGTACAGCTAACACTCAAATAATTCTACAGAAAGTTATAGAAAGTATTTGGCTTATTAAAATATATTTGGAAAGCCAGCTTCGATACAGTTCTTTTAAAAAAAATGGTAGATAAATCGGAGTTCTAAGCTAAACGTTATGACATTTCTAAGTTGCTTTGGTTAATAAAAACGTGGATGAATATTATGACAAATTTGAGTTGTTTTGGACAAAAGAACACATATAGGCCAAAATACTTGGATACAAACATATGTAACCAAATGAAACTCATTCTAACCATCCTAACTAAGATCAATCCACTCTCTAACTATTCTAAAACTGAATTTAAATATCTATTTAAACTATTATCATACATACATACATATGGGGTGTCCTAATTTGGGATATATCAAGTAGGACACAAGACATATCTAAAATCCTCAAGAGAGCTCCAAATGGCCTCAAATTTGAATCTAAATGGGACACATGTATGAGGATGGATCCTACGGATTCAAAACTAATTTATATGCAAAGGAAATCGATTTAAAGGATGGATTTTACCTATTGGGAGTGGAATCCCAATGAAATCCTTTAGGACACGGCTCCGATACGAAGATCCCTCAAAGAGGACACTCCTCCTTGTACACCTCTTCCAATCCTTGGTAGAACCCTTATCTTGGAGAATGGAAATGATTGAGGGAAGATTTGGTGAAGGAATGATTTGATTTGGAGATCAAATCAATGGGAAGGCTCTCTAAAATTAGGGAAGAACAAAAGGAAAATAAAAGAGACAAGACTGAAATGAATGAAATGAATCATTATCCCCTAAAGGTGGCTGCCATAAAGTGTCCATTAGGGCTAATGGAAAATGTCCTAATTGCCCCTCTCTAGTCTCATATGGTTAAGTCTAGACTAGGTTCAAGTTTGGGGTCAAAATGATCTAGTTTTCAGTCTCTAACTTAACCATTCAAATATGATAAAAATTAGTTTAATTAACTAACTTAAATGTTAGGTCTTGTGAGCCATGCTTAACTTAATATTGGGTCCCATCTAGAGTTTAAGCTACCCGAGTCACAATACTAGTCGGAACGAGATGAAACTCAAACCCGACTAAACAAATCCAATAAAAACAATATTAAAAATATAAAAATTTTCCAAAATATTAAAATATGAAAAATAACCAAAATCATAATACGTCAATGTAAATATTATTAAAATAATCTAAAATTTACCAATTAGTTAAAATCTTAAATAATTCAAAAGTCACAAAATGACAAAAATACCCTTAGCCTAAAAAGTTGTAAATAGTCATTATAATCACATGGTTAGGTCCCCATGGTCATGGTAAGTCTCAAGGCTCAACAGTTCTAGAGTTCACTAGCTAACACATCAAAATTATAATTCACCAATTTTAAATAGTATTAAATTAATTACAAATTCCCATAAATCATAAATCATATTATTAAATAATAAACTTTTACAAAAGTTCAAAATTACCCTCATTTTAGAAAAGTGGGTGTTACAGCTATGTAAACCCCCAGAATTTTCAAAAGATTTTATTATTTTTCTATTTTGCTTGAAAATAAATTTTTGGAATTATTTGATACATATTTATAAATAAAGTCTTAGTCGTATTTGTATTTTTATTTTGTTATGCTCATTAACTAGACAATGTGGTACGACGAGTGGCATCGTGTACCCTGACTAGCGTCGTACTCCTCTAAATTTACTTGTCGTAATATTTAATTATTTTTAGGAAATATTTTATACGTGTTTATAATTTTCTTTTTATGTATTATTTACTAATTTCAGAAATAATTGGAAATCATATTTGTTTAATGATATTAGGGTTTCAATGTTAAGTGAGTTATTTTTATATATAGAGTAAATAAATGCTACAAGGTATTTTAGGAATTTATAAATATATAAAATATATTTTTATGAAATATGTGGTTAAACTAAAATTTTAGATATACAAATTATTTATATATTTTTGTTGTTTTAAAAAAAAAGTTTTTGTAAAAAGAGGAGGGGGAAAAAAAGCAATTGCTGACGTCATGCTGACGTCAGCACTATTTCGTTCAGCAGCCGAGCTGTGTTCCCATACAGGGACTCTTTGCGTAAAAGCCATTGAGAAGAAAAAAAAAGGAATGAAAAGGACACGTGAACTGTTCCTTTACAGGAACAGTTGTAACCAAAAATTTTCCTATTCCTTTCCGCGAACCGCTGTCCCACAACAGGAAGATTTTGATTTAAATCTTCACCAAATCTTCCAATATTTAGTCTAATCTATCCCAATTAAAATTTTCTAATGATCCCATCAAATCTAGTGTGAATCAAATTTGAATTTGATTAGCTAAACGATTGTTAACACAGCCTATAACAGGCGGATACGAGCGGGAGGAAGAGGGAATTTTTTTCAGAAATTCTCTAGATACCTACTACGCTCGCGACGCCTTACCAACCCCGACATCCCTACGCCTCACCCCGACCGACTGAAAGCCGCCGTTGGCCACGGCATCATCGTCGAGCTGTCCAAAACCGACAGCTAACAGAGCTTTCTCTGTTTCGAAGTACATCCAGGTACGCCCGTTCACGACCCTTTATCTCTCTAACCGCTCAACCGTTTTAGATTCTGTAAAACCTTATGCGAAGCCTATACAACCCTCTTGAAGACCCCGTAAAAAGATTCGAGTAGTAAGAAGGAATCGATCCAGGAAAGTCGATTGAAACTAGGAAGAAAACTGTTTAAATAAAACAGAACCATGCAGCCCAAACGCCCTCTTTGGAAGGCAAAAATTTGCCGATTCACGCACAGTTGCAAAAACTTGTCTAAACAGATTTATTAACAACACATACGAGACAGAAAGCCAACTTTTAGTTTTAATTTTCATTGATTATGTTGTATTTAAAACAGCCTCAAAGTTTAGAAAAAATTTGGTTTTTAAATAGTGAATTTCAACAATTCTCATCGATACGGCGTGCGCCCCGACAAACCGGGCGACGTGGTCGTGCACTATACGCATCGAAATGCGCATATGGATGTTGTTGACATGTGAGAACTGACGGAACTAAATTTCGTTGCGTGTACGCGACGAAATCAGTGCGTATCCGTCAAGATACCCCCGTATCGACCTTTTGCAAACTTGGCCATAACTTCGTGTACGTTCGTCGTATCAAGACGAAACTTACGCCAGCAGGACCGTATTATTTTTCTGGCCCTGTAAGCCAAGTTTGGTTCGATTCTGAGAAGGTCGAGTGGAACGTGTATTTGGCGGGCCCGCGACCCGCTCTAACGGGCGAATTTGTACACGGCTCATCGGAATTCAAAACTGGACATACCGTTGAGTTCGTCTCCTCAAATTGGATCCGTTGACATGTAGTTTGAAGACTTTAGAGACTGTAGGTACTGGCACGTATTTTGGAGCAAAACAGGTTCAACGGTGGACATCGTTTTGACCCAAAATTACGATTTTGCCCCTGTTCCAGAATTTAAATTTTGAACAGGCATTTCCTAGATATATATTTTATTCCAAACTCGTTCGTGATGTTTGTTTCAGCATCTGGAGCTCCTTGTAGATTTTGACTTTTGTGTTGACGATTCTGACTGTTGGATTTTGCTACATCTCGCACCACCCTCAGGCAAGACACCTTGCCATTTGCTGTTTAATTATTTTAGCTCATATTTCATGCATGTTCATTATTTTCTTTATGCAAAATAAACTGTGATACATGGCATAACCTGTTAGAATTTACTGTTCAGTTTCTTGCTATGTATTATTTTCTTACACATTAAACCTAGATTTAAGGGACCACCTTTGTGTGTTGCATTCATGGCCTTGACACGTTGTACCACGAAGTTGTGTGTCACATGTAGAAAACGGAAGTGCGTGATTGGCTGGCCACCAGTACGTACAAGCCGTGCAATAGGAATAACCGCTAATAGAGGTTGCATGCTAGTTTGACTTAGCGGTTATAGAGTTAGCATTGGACGGGAAGAACATGATTGGAAGTTGACTACCATCCTATCTGTCGTAGACTCGCTCGCTACTGAGGAACGATAGGTAGACTGTATGCTATAGACTCGCTCGATACTGAGGAATAGTATATGGTGTTGTGACTCGCTACTGAGGTACTGCATTGGTATTTTCTTGACTTGACCCGGTAGTCATGCGACCAGGAACTGTTCTTAAAACTGCATTCACCTAGAGTTGGTTAGGCGCCCTTATCCGTTAGGTACGAGTACCTTCGGTTTGGGTACTTGTATCTGACCGTGGCTTGGAACAATAACTTGTCGCGGATTAGTTCGTCACATCTTGTCCTTGTTTGGTTGTAGGTGTGACTTACTACTTCGATGAGAAGGTATTGAACCTTGTTGGGGTCCGGATACCATATTGGATTCATGGCATGGAAAGATACGTCGCCGTGAATTAGTTTACCATCTCCTGTCCTTGTTTGGTTGGGGGGATGGTACGCTCGTTCAGTAGGTACGTAGTGGACCATGTTATAGTCCGATTTACTTATTTATTTGAGCAATATTTACTCAATTTATATGGCATGCTATTATGTGTCTTGTTACATCCCTCTGAGGACCTGGTTATCTCTCTAGGTGTGTGCTCTTGTCTTTCGCAGGTGCTTTAGCTCTAGTCGTGATCATCGCTATTTTCGTCGAGGATGATTGCACTTGGATCGTCTTCGCTTCGCTCGCCACTCATTTTATTTTCTATGCACTTTTCCTTATTGTGTTGGTAGTGGATTTGTCTCCGCCCAACATATTGTACGAAATGACAATTCATTATCATTTATGTAATCTTCTATCCTTTTATTTTGTGTGGATGAGATTAGTTATGGTTCTACTGCATTTTACAGCTTATGTATCCATACGAGATTTCCATATATTGGAGTATACTTCGTATGAATACAGCTGGCATGTCTACGTTCCTAGTCCTTCGTATTTTGGGACTGGGGCGTTACATGTTTTTGTGGTGGCCCATGCAGGTCAGAGCATATCGTATCGGCTACATAACTGTGCTGATACGAGCCTGCATATAGGATTAGAAATTAGGAATCTCATCCACATGTTTGATACCTTCTTTGATTCCTCCTCAAGCTCTCATTTGATTGCTTGACTTGCATCTAGCTTGAAATCGTTCTAACAAAAATTTTATATCTCGTGCCAGAAAATGAATCCTCGTAGCAGTAGCGCTGCACCACTTACCATCACCCCAGAAAACTCGGCAGCCCAAGAGGAGCAAATTCACTCACAGCATCCTATAGCTACCTCAACCATGCCTTCTCAGCCAGACCAGATGACCCCACCTACTCACCAGCATCCCCAAGCCTCTGAACCCTACTTAGTTCAGCCTGTTCAGCAGACCCCTGTACCCCAGGGAGGGTATACTCCACCACCCCTTCATCAGAATCTACCTCAAGCTGGACCACAGGTGCCTATGCCCCCGATTGATGGAGATGATACCAATCGGTTCCTTCTCTATTGCAGGCTCAGTGGCAGCAAAATGAGCTATTGAGACAAGACGTGATGGTCCCACGTAATAGACCCCCATATCCACCACCAGCCCAAATACCAGCACCTCCACCAAGGCCCCATTCATACGTAGGCAGTATTCCAGATTTCACCCAAATGAATCCGAAGACTTTCAAGGGTACCGAAGGCCCACTAGAGGTTTCTTCATGGCTTATTAGCACCGAGAAGAAGTTAAGGGCGTCACAGTTGCCTAAAGAAGATTGGATGACCGCAGTTGATTTATTACTCGAGGACATTACTCATCATTGGTGGAAAGCGGAGGAGAGGCGCTTGGGTACCAATCAGTCATGGGAAGAGTTCTACAAACTCTTCAACGAGAGGTACTTTCCGACCGCTGCTCGGAATGTATTGTATGATCAGTTCCTCCACCTCAAACAAGGTGACAAGTCGGTTGACGAGTATGATGCAGAATTTAGCCGACTAAGCAGATTTGCCGAAGGATTGATGCCAACGGAGAAGGAGAAGGCAAAAAGGTTTCATAATGGATTAAGGCCCGAGCTTAAAACACACACCACTGTGCAATCCAGAATTTCGCATGCTACAGTATTAGAAGAAGCGAGAAGTCAGGAGATCCTTCACATGGAAGCACAACAAACTCAAAGATACTATGGCCCAATAGACTTTCCAGTTCAACTTGGTTCAGGAGGCCCCGAACGATGACTTACTGCACAATATCAACAGCAAGCCGTGCCCTACCAAGTTCCAAGTACAATAACCTGCCAGTTTTGTGGCAGGAGAGGGCACCAGCAGAAGGACTGTCGTCGGTGACTAAAGTGTTGCTTCAATTGCGGTTCCAATGAGCATAAACTTCGAGATTGTCCCAACCGATATGCCACACCCGGTTTAGCTCCAGCACCATCACAGCAACAGTTACGCGGGCCAATAACTCTCGGGCCAGGTGCACCACAACCACTTCCCTTAGAAGAATATCAGGAGGGACCAGTCTTGGAGGTCAGACACCAGAGTATAGGCCTGCTAGAGAAGAGATGAATAATCTGAGACAAGGACAAGCATTCACCACGACAGTGCTAGACACCCTTCCCGAGTTGACTGATACCACAGGTATTATTCTAGTTAATACCTTATTGATGCACCTTCATTTGTGTCCTATTTATGCTTAGAATAGTTACCTCGTTCTTCCTAAAACACATTGGGATTAAAATTAGAAATTGCACTGCCAGGTACTACCTACAAACATCTTTATTAATCTCAGCAACCGTAGCCTAGACCGACTTGCTTAGAATAGCGATTAAGGATTTGGTCAAAAAGTATTTCCAAGACATGCCTTAGAGTTAGGCACTTTTTGTAGACCTTGTATATGTGAAATGACCCATTGCCCCATCACACTACTAGCTTAACTCTTATAAGTTGGGTAGAATACCTCACGGCCCAACAAAGCCTTTGTCCTTGTGACCTGTGTTGATAAGTTACTCAGACCACAAATTCAGAGGACACTAACTTACCTAGCCAACCAAGCCAACTGCATGGGCCCACACTTTGGACAAGACTTGATTTTAAAAGACCTTGGACTATTTAATTTTCTTCAACATTTCCGCCGGTATATTTTGACTACCTTATGCAGATAATTTAGTCTTAGTTTTACAAGCTTATTCTTTATCAAGCTTGTTCATGACATATGTGTTATTGGGTGCACCCACTAACATAATGTCTAATCAGAATCGGTGCATGATGGTCTGATCAACCTATTGCATTTTGGTTCGCTATACTTATATTATCCTACGTGGAGGGACACATAGTAAAACTTGCCCCTAGAGTCTCGTCCACGACAGCCTTGGCAATTCTCTTTGAAATTATTTTCGTCGCCTATGAACTTCTTATTCGTACTCAATAGCATCATCTTGAACCCTTTATTGTTCTTGTCTTAGAGAGACAATGCACTATACTTGAGAAATGGATCCAAGGTATCGCATTAGTCATGTGACTACATCCTCGCCTTAAACTACTCCTTCAACCCCATCTACCTTATTATTCCTAAATTTTGAGGACGAAATTCTTGTAAGTTGGGTAGGATGTAAACCCCCAGAATTTTCAAAAGATTTTATTATTTTTCTATTTTGCTTGAAAATATATTTTTGGAATTATTTGATACATATTTATAAATAAAGTCTTAGTCGTATTTGTATTTTTATTTTGTTACGCTTATTAACTAGACAATGTGGTACGACGAGTGGCATCGTGTACCCTGACTAGCGTCGTACTCCTCTAAATTTACTTGTCGTAATATTTAATTATTTTTAGGAAATATTTTATACGTGTTTATAATTTTCTTTTTATGTATTATTTACTAATTTCAGAAATAATTGGAAATCATATTTGTTTAATGATATTAGGGTTTCAATGTTAAGTGAGTTATTTTTATATATAGAGTAAATAAATGCTACAAGGTATTTTAGGAATTTATAAATATATGAAATATATTTTTATGAAATATGTGGTTAAACTAAAATTTTAGATATACAAATTATTTATATATTTTTGCTGTTTTAAAAAAAAGGTTTTTGTAAAAAGATGAGGGAAAAAAAAGCAATTGCTGACGTCATGCTGACGTCAGCACTATTTCGTTCAGCAGCCGAGCTGTGTTCCCATACAGGGACTCTTTGCGTAAAAGCCATTGAGAAGAAAAAAAGGAATGAAAAGGACACGTGAACTGTTCCTTTACAGGAACAGTTGTAACCAAAAATTTTCCTATTCCTTTCCGCGAACCGCTGTCCCACAACAGGAAGATTTTGATTTAAATCTTCACCAAATCTTCCAATATTTAGTCTAATCTATCCCAATTAAAATTTTCTAATGATCCCATCAAATCTAGTGTGAATCAAATTTGAATTTGATTAGCTAAACGATTGTTAACATAGCCTATAACAGGCGGATACGAGCGGAAGGAAGAGGGAATTTTTTTTCAGAAATTCTCTAGATACCTACTACGCTCGCGACGCCTTACCAACCCCGACATCCCTACGCCTCACCCCGACCGACTGAAAGCCGCCGTCGGCCACGGCATCATCGCCGAGCTGTCCAAAACCGACAGCTAACAGAGCTTTCTCTGTTTCGAAGTACATCCAGGTACGCCCGTTCACGACCCTTTATCTCTCTAACCGCTCAACCGTTTTAGATTCTGTAAAACCTTATGCGAAGCCTATACAACCCTCTGGAAGACCCAGTAAATATATTCGAGTAGTAAGAAGGAATCGATCCAGGAAAGTCGATTGAAACTAGGAAGAAAACTGTTTAAATAAAACAGAACCATGCAGCCCAAACGCCCTCTTTGGAAGGCAAAAATTTGCCGATTCACGCACAGTTGTAAAAACTTGTCTAAACAGATTTATTAACAACACATACGAGACAGAAAGCCAACTTTTAGTTTTAATTTTCATTGATTATGTTGTATTTAAAACAGCCTCAAAGTTTAGAAAAAATTTGGTTTTTAAATAGTGAATTTCAACAATTCTCATCGATACGGCGTGTGTCCCGACAAACCGGGCGACATGGTCGCACACTATATGCATCGAAATGCGCGTATGGATGTTGTTGACGTGTGGGAACTGACGGAACTAAATTTCGTTGCGTGTACGCGACGAAATCAGTACGTATCCGTCAAGATACCCCCGTATCGACCTTTTGCAAACTTGGCCATAACTTCGTGTACGTTCGTCGTATCAAGACAAAACTTGCGCCAGCAGGACCGTATCATTTTTCTGGCCCTGTATGCCAAGTTTGGTCCGATTCTGAGAAGGTCGAGTGGAACGCCTATTTGGCGGGCCCGCGACCCGCTCTAACGGGCGAATTTGTACACGGCTCATCGGAATTCAAAACTGGACATACCGTTGAGTTCGTCTCCTCAAATCGGATTCGTAGACATGTAGTTTGAAGACTTTAGAGACTGTAGGTACTGGCACGCATTTCGGTGCAAAACGGGTTCAACGGTGGACATCGTTTTGACCCGAAATTACGATTTTGCCCCTGTTCCAGAATTTAACTTTTGAACAGGCATTTCCTAGGTATATATTTTATTCCAAACTCGTTCGTGATGTTTGTTTCAGCATCTGGAGCTCCTTGTGGATTTTGACTTTTGTGTTGACGATTCTGACTGTTGGATTTTGCTACATCTCGCACCACCCTCAGGCAAGACACCTTGCCATTTGCTGTTTAATTATTTTAGCTCATATTTCATGTATGTTCATTATTTTCTTTATGCAAAATAAACTGTGATACATGGCATAACCTGTTAGAATTTACTGTTCAGTTTCTTGCTATGTATTATTTTCTTACACATTAAACCTAGATTTAAGGGACCACCTTTGTGTGTTGCATTCATGGCCTTGACACGTTGTACCACAAAGTTGTGTATCGCATGTAGAAAACGAAAGTGCATGATTGGCTGGCCACCAGTACGTACAAGCCGTACAATAGGAATAACCGCTAATAGAGGTTGCATGCTAGTTTGACTTAGCGGTTATAGAGTTAGCATTGGGCATGATTGGAAGTTGACTACCATCCTATCTGTCGTAGACTCGCTCGCTACTGAGGAACGATAGGTAGACTGTATGCTATAGACTCGCTCGATACTGAGGAATAGTATATGGTGTTGTGACTCACTACTGAGGTACTGTATTGGTATTTTCTTGACTTGACCCGGTAGTCATGCGACCATGAACTGTCCTTAAAACTGCATTCACCTAGAGTTGGTTAGGCGCCCTTATCCGTTAGGTACGAGTACCTTCGGTTTGGGTACTTATATCTGACCGTGGCTTGGAACAATAACTTGTCGCGGATTAGTTTGTCACATCTTGTCCTTGTTTGGTTGTAGGTGTGACTTACTACTTCGATGAGAAGGTATTGAACCTTGTTGGGGTCCGGATACCATATTGGATTCATGGCATGGAAAGATACGTCGCCGTGAATTAGTTTACCATCTCCTGTCCTTGTTTGGTTGGGGGGATGGTGCGCTCGTTCAGTAGGTATGTAGTGGACCATGTTATAGTCCGATTTACTTATTTATTTGAGCAACATTTACTCAGTTTATATGGCATGCTATTATGTGTCTTGTTACGTCCCTCTGAGGACCTGGTTATCTCTCCAGGTGTGTGCTCTTGTCTTTCGTAGGTGCTTTAGCTCTAGTCGTGATCATCGCTATTTTCGTCGAGGATGATTGCACTTGGATCGTCTTCGCTTCGCTCGCCACTCATTTCATTTTCTATGCACTTTTCCTTATTGTGTTGGTAGTGGATTTGTCTCCGCCCAACATATTGTACCAAATGACAATTCATTATCATTTATGAGTTCTTCTATCCTTTTATTTTGTGTGAATGAGATTAGTTATGGTTCTACTGTATTTTACAGCTTATGTATCCATACGAGATTTCCATATATTAGAGTATACTTCGTATGAATACAGCTGGCATGTCTACGTTCCTAGCCCTTCGTATTTTGGGACTGGGGCGTTACAAGCTATCACCTTCTCATGTTGCATAAGGACACATCCAAGTCCTTTACCTGACATATCACAATATACAGTAAAACCTCCGGGCCCAACTAGCAATGTAAGAATAGGTGTCGATATCAACTTCTGCTTCAAGTTCTCAAATGATGCTTGACATTCTGCCGACCAGACGAATGGTACATCCTTTCGTGTCAAGCTGGTCATGGGTGCTGAAAGTCTTGCAAAGTCTGCTACGAATCTCCTGTCCTGCCAATCCCAAGAAACTCCGTATATCTACTACGGTCTTGGGTACTGGCCAACTCTCTACTGCTTCTACCTTCTTGGGATCCACTGCTACTCCAGCTCCTGATACGATGTGCCCCAAAAATGAAATGTGGTCCGACCAAAACCCATACTTGCTGAGCTTGGCATACAACTGGTTCTCTCTCAGAACCTGTAACACTTTTCGGAGGTGGTCCTCATGTTCCTCCTCATTAGCAGAGTAGACGAGAATGTCGTCAAGAAACACAACAAAACATTGATCTAAGTATGGCATAAAGATGTGGTTCATCAAATCCATAAATATTGCTGGAGCATTGGTCAAACCAAATGGCATTACCAAGAATTCATAATGCCTATACTTCGACCTGAATGCTCTTTTGGGAATATCCTCCTTCCGAATCCTCACTTGATGATACCCTGAACGAAGATCTATCTTGGAGAAAACTCTAGCTCTTCTCAACTGATCAAACAAGTCGTGGATCCTGGGTAGTGGGTATTTGTTCTTTACTGTTGTCGCGTTAAACTTCCTGTAATCGATGCACAATCTGGATGACCCATCCTTCTTCCCCACAAGTACCACTGATGCTGCCCATGGTGATATGCTAGCTTGGATGAAATTCTTCTCCTTCAGTTCCTCTATGTACGGATATACCTTGGCCTGTTATGAATCCGCCATTCTGTAAACTCGATCTAATATCGGTTTAGTTTTAGGTGCCAATTCTATACTGAACTCAATATCCCTAACCGGTGATAGACCTGAAAGTTCTTCAGAAAATACGTCTAGAAACACTTCAACTACCTTCGGAACCTGAACTTCTTCCATTGCCGTCACTACTCCCTGCTCTTGTTGAGTTGTCACTGATCTGACTAAGGTGAACCGCTTCATGCCTGGAATATCAAAAGATACACTCCCTCTACGATAATCTATTATCGTATGACTGTCTTTTAGCCAGTCCATGCCTAAGATAACGTCGAAATTTCCAACAGAAAATTCTATCAACCGGGCGGGTAAGGAATGCCCGCAAACTACAATACTAGATGCTAGAATAACTCTACTGACTCCTACGAGCCCATTACCAGTGAGTATATTTAACCTCCCTGGTAATGCCTCAAATTCTATTCCTTGTCGTGTTGCAAATTGTGCAGATATAAATAAGTATGATGCTCCCGAATCAAACAATGCTACTGCGGGATATGAGGCAACGAGAATATTACCTGCCACAACATCTTCCGATGCTAATGCCTCCTCCAAGGCAAGAGTGAATGCCTGCCCTCGACCTCCTTATTGTTTACCATGTGTGGCCTAGCCTGGTGCTGATGCTGGCCCCTGCCTTGATGATGCTGGGGTGGTCTATGCTGGTGTTGCTGCATCGGCGGTCCCTGCTATCGAAACATCTGAGCTTGCGACATGAACGGGCATTGTGCCAACGGTCTCACTGCCACCGCTGGTCCTCGATACTGGCCTGTCCCGGGTGCTGGCAGAGCAGAAAATTTTTGTACTGGTCCTCCTGACCTCAAATTCACGGGACAGGTGGTAACTAGATGATCTAGGCTTCCACATATCAAATACTACCCGTTCAATGTCCGACACATATCTCTAGTGTGTCCTACCTTCCTACAATAAGCGCAGCCCGCTGGGGGTTGCTGGTTCTTCCTCTGTTGTTGTTGCTGCTGCCTTAGTGGTACTGGCCCTCGCATTGCCACATCGTGAATACGAATGCCAAGGGACGGTGCTGTTGTTCGGGGCGCTACTCCCCCTCCTCCTTCAATCTGACTGTGGGATGTCTTCTGGCCCCCAGTCCTTGCCGTGATCCTCTGAATGGTGATCTCATGCCTTCGGGTTACCGTCAATACCTCATCGAAAGTCTGGTAATTGTGCCCCTCTATCAATTGCAAGAGCTCAAGATGAAACCCTTGCTGGAACCTCATAGCCCTCTGGCTCTCTGTTGCTACCATCTTCGGGACAAACCTACTCAACCTGCAGAACTCCGCTGCATAAGCATCTACCGTCTTGCCGGCTTGCTTGAGGTTGATAGACTTCTGTTGTAGCTCAAACTGTACCACAACTCCATAGTACTTTGTCTTGAATCTTGCAATAAAGTCGTCCCAAGCAACAAGACGTTTGATGCCGACTTCCTCTGATTCCCACCAATCACGTGCGAGATCCTGAAGTAACAACTTTACTTGATCCACACGTTCTTCTGCCGGCACCTTAGCGGCTGTCAAAATGGCCTCAATATCCTTAAGCCATGCATCTGCTGAGATGACATCTTCCGTGCCCTCGAAACGGCGGGGGTTGTACTTGCAAAATCTGGTTGATGCTCCTGAATCTGTCCTTGCCCCTCTTTCTAAAGTCGTCTGCAATCCTTGGTTGAGTAGTACGTTCTGCTCTTGCAACTGAGCATGCAGGCACTGCTGGGCTAACATCTGGTGTTGCTGAGTAGCCATCATTCCTCTTATGATCTCCAGAAGGGCCGGTGTGTCCACTTCTACTGGGGTAGATGGAACTATGGATGGTGTAGGAACCTCCGGATACTGCGGTCCAGCTGCTGGTTCCACTATCACTTCTTTTTGGATAGTCTCTTGAGGTAGTACTGGCCCTTGTAGCTGACCAACCTGGTCATGTTCTCCATGTTGCCCTTGTTGTTACTGTCCAGTTCTGACAGATACGGACGAGGTGCCCCTAAGAAAAAGGGACAAGAGAACAATCAAACGATCGGACATGGAAGATCAATGAAGTCCAAGGATACCGGAAGGTCAAGCTAGGGTCGAAAATTAATGAATCATGAGATCAAGAGGAAACATGTGTGATTGAGACATCCTATAAATTAAAATACCCCATAAATCTGAAATCAGACCTGCATGGGCCACCACTAAAACCTTGTCATGCCCCAGAACAAGAATACTGGAGAGCGGAGGAATGACTCAGCCAGCTACGTATTACGGGTAGAGAAATACCGTATAATACGATCAATGCTATCTAATAAGACGAGGGAGTGCATACTACATAAAAGTCATACTATGGTCACTTCATATCTATTGTCTCAATCATTTAAACACGAAACAGAAATAGAGAACATGTAAGATAAAGCAGTAAGACGTCCCAAATGCTCAGTCAAAATGTTCTTGATATATGGCTTTATAAAACATAGCCAGATGACGAAGCAAGGTATACACAATTGTTTATCAGCTGCAGCCTGACTTAGTTACAATTATGTAAAAGTAAGTAGAAGACGATCCGACTAACATATCGGTGCCAAACGGTACAATATAAAGTAAGTAACAAAACGAGCGGGGAAGTAAGGAACCCACTCGAGTCCTCCTGCGATCATTCCTCTAGTATTGACCATCTTGGAGGTGGAAGTAAGCTGAGTCCTCGGGACCGACTCTAAATCTGGTCATGCAAAACCAGAGAGGTTAGACCTCTAATAGCAAGTACCGCAAGGAAGCATGATATAAGGAATTAGAACCAGTAATAAGAGAATATGATATATATAGATCTCTGCTTGCTACTGGGATTCACATAACATCACGATACTTCGAACCAACTTTCCAACCAAACAAGGACAGAAGTTGGCCCGTCATATCCTGACATTCTATCATCTCGTTAGTTAACAGAGTAGGTACAGTACACAAACAAGTTAACTTAAACGACCATGCAACTACTACGGCTTGCTACGGTGAGTTCCAAGTTATCCTAGAATTATACAATAAGGATTCCTCAGTTCTTACTATGTGCAAGCAAGGCTAGTCTATCCAATAAATCAAATGCGCCAATCATGAATTAGACGAGTCCCAGCGGGACGTCCGTCATCAATATACAATAAATAATATAAGCAGATACCGTTTCCTGCTCGTGTAACAGATTTACAGTATCTGTGGGAACCAGCCGGCCTGTCGGGCACTAATAGTCCCAAAGAGGGCTGCCATGTAAGAACTTGGGAATCCATTCTCTTTATGCAATTATTATTTTATTTAACTTAGTAGCCTCTATGTTAAGTAAAATTCTATGCCGTGGATCATGGTCATTCAGAATGAGTACTTCTGTACAAAGTACGATATGTCCAACTCTACAATGATACCTGTGCGGTTAGGTTGTAGGTCTTACATAGCGTAATACAATATTTAAAACCAACCACGGAATAAATCATGCCTTGACCATAAAGTACACATGATGCTTTTGTAAAATAAATAAATAAATTATAGCCTGCATGTATCTATATGCCAATATTCGGGATTGGCCAATCGATTGCAATAGTTCATAGTTAATATGAACGTGTTTCATTCATTCAATTTAAATAAGACGACTAGCCAGTCTCTTAGTTCCAACTAGGAACGCATGGTCAATTATTAGTCAAGGTCACAATCAATATTAATCAATGTCAATTCGGGACAAGAATCAGTCAAAAGGCATCATGGGCTAGAGTTTATTTGGCCGGGAAATTATAGAAGTTCATGCGGCTGAGAATGCATATGTGGTCAGGATCTCATGTGGTCAGGAAGTGCCATACGGCCACAGAAAACAGCATGCGCCAGGACAACATATGCCAGGACAACATGCGTCAGCAAACAGCATACGCCATCAAACAGCATGCGCCAGAAAACAGCATGTGCCAGGACAGCATGCGTCAAGAAACATCATGTGTCAGGAAACAGCATGCGCCAGCAAACAGCATGCGCCAGCAAATAGCATGCGCCAGCAAACAACATGCGCCAGCAAACATCAGACAACAGCTTTTTGCCAGCAAACAACATGTGCCAGAAAATAGCATGTGCCAGGACAACATGTGCCAGCAAACAACATGCGCCAGCAAACAGCAGGCAACAACTTTTTTTCCAGCAAACAGCATGCGCCAGGAAACAACATACGCCAGGACAGCATGCACCAGCAAATAGCAGGCAACAACTTTTTGCTAGCAAACAGCATGCGCCAGGAAACAGCCTACGCCAGGACAGCATGCGCCAACAATAAACATGCGCCAGCAAACAGCACGCAACAGCTTTTTGCCAGCAAATAGAATGTGCCAGGAAACAGCATACGCCAGGACAGCATGCGCCATCAAACAGCATGTGCCAGCAAACAACAGGCAATAGCTTTTTGGTAGGAAACAGCATGGGCCAGAAAACAGCATGCACTGCTCATCTTCCCCAAGCAGCCTCCAATGGCCATGAAAACCCATGAACCAAAAGACCATAAATCACTCAAAATAAGTCAAAATCAGGACTTCCAATGGTCTAAATTGGGTAGAATCAAATTCTCTACATCATGGAACCATCAAAACTTAAAAATAACAAAGTTACTAGATCAAAACCTAAATATTTCAAAAATATATTAAACTTAGATCTACATGAAATGAGCCATGAGAATTGAAAATGCTAAGTACTAAAGTATCTAAAAATTGTGAGAGGAAGACAATGGAACAACAAAATAGAAATCCATCAAGAAGCAAGTTGGCACTTGCCTATGTGGCTGGATAGGTGGGGAGAATTATAGAGGATAAAGAAGAAGAATAATGGAGAAGGAGTAAATGAAGAGAGAGAAAGGGTTTTAGGGTTTTAAATGGGGGTGGTGGTAGGTGGGTTCATGTTGAACCATCTAAGGCCGAAAAATAAACCAACTCGGGCCGAACCTAAAAGCAAAACAGAAAGTAAAATACAGAAAGTAAAATATAGAAAAATAATTAGCAGGAAATTAAAAGAATTTAAATACAGAACAATACATGATAAATATTAAATAAATACATTCCAGCAATATATGTATTTAGAATACGTATTTCGGGAACAAAAAGTGACATAGGGGCCTCAAGCATAACCGTTCCTCGAACGTCAGTAGCCAGCAATAAAAGAAAGGGGTTGTCAACTCGCATCTCCGGCGGAGCGTATGGTCACAAGGGTAATGTGCATAGTAGCCCATACGCTAAGGAAATGTCCTCTCCACCCCATGCATATATGTTGCCTTCACAATACATAACTTCTATAACTGGTAAGTCAAACTAATCATGCAATCCTATTAGCGGTTAATCTTATAGCACGATTTATATGTACCGGTGGCTAGCCAGCTACGTATGTCCGAGTCCTACATGCGACTCACGACTTCGTGTACAAATGTGTCAAGGCCTATGAATGCAACACAAAACAAATGATGGTCCCTTAAATCTAAGTTTAATATGTATAAAAATAATAAATAACGGGAAATAGAACTGCACAATATAATTTATCTAATTATGTCAATGTAGCACAGTTAAATTTGCAGAAAAAGAAATAATAAATAAATGCATGAAATATGAACTAAAGTAAATAGACAACAAATGTCAAGGTATCTTATCTGGTAGTGACGTCTGGTGTGCTGCAATGCTCACAAGAGCATAGAATATGACTTCGTGGTTACAACTATGCAAGATGGCTTCAGATGATGGCACAGACTATTCTATCAGGTCCAGAACGGTCAGATTAGTTATGGTTGATATAAGAAAGTACAGATTTGACGAGGGAATAAAAAAATGGGACTAGTCAAGGACATAAGGATAATCAAGGGTAATTAGATAAATAATATATACATGATTTTAGAAAATATTTTATAATGCTTGAAAACTATATTTTATTATCCTAAAATATTAATATATAGTAAAATCATTTTAGGTCTAAAACTATAATTTATTTAGTAAAAATATTTCGTATACTACTTGAAAATATATATGATAACTTGGAAATACATTTTATTAGTCACAATTTATCTTTAGATCTAATAACTCTAAGTTTTGTAAAATATACTTCTTAAGCCAAAAGCTATATTTTCAGGTGGTTTAAAAATAATCTAGATAAATATTCGGGGAGTACTAGAAAAATTATTTTATAATTTGAAATCTACATTTATGATAGAAAAATACCACAATAATAATCTTAAGCCCAAGCCGTATTTATATTATCATAAAATTAGAATTTAAAAATATTTAATACATCGTATCATTTCGATAATCAATATGAATAATACTTATGCTAATAATACATATACTCATACTTGCTTTCAAAATGTAATATATACTAATATATATATATATGCTAATAGTAGTGAGTCTACTGCTAAACTAATTTTTATAAAAAATAATAAAAGTTATTATAATAATTAATAAATAATAAGAATAATAATAATATTGATAGTAATAATGATAATAAATAACAAACAATAAAAAAAATAGAAACATAAGACTAATAAGAATTACGAAAAAAAATAATGGCAGCCGTTTCCTTTCCTTCACTTAAAAGAGTTATGAAAGAGAGAGATGAGTGAAAGACAGAGAACAAAGTATGGGAGAGGGGAGTTCAGGGGAAGAGAGGAGAGAGAGGGTTACCGGTGGCTGCCTAGTGCGACGAAGCGTCGCGAGGAAGGAGATCGGGGCAGGGTCAACACGTTGAAGGCGGGTGGGCTCACTGGACGTCTCGTCTAGAAGCGGACTCGGTGGCGCAGCACCAGACAAGAGCAGGTGACGCGTGCGACGGGTTCGGATCTGGAGGGCGGCACTATGATAAGGTGGCCGACTGGAGTTCTGTTAGGTCGGATCTGGTGCACATGGAGGAGCGAGCCGGAGGCGCTCGACTGGATCCGGTGGTCTAAAGAAGAATGCGGCTAGGGACGCGGAGGAGCCGGGTAGCTAGGCTCCTGCTCGACGGCTGGAATGAGCCGGAGGAGGTATGGGTTTTGGGATTTTCTTTTGCGGTTGCTTTTGGGATGGTGGTGGTATATGTGGGATGCCATGACGGTGGCCGCGGTGGTGGTATTGGATGTGTGGTAATTTCTTCTTCTTTGTTTGTCTCTGTATGGGGGTGGTTTTATGGCGTGGGATTGGGTTTGTTGAGGGAGGTGGCCGAGGCTGGCCATGCTCCGGTGCGGTGGGGAAAGGTCGGAGAAGTCAGGAGGTTTTGATGGTGGTGTTGGCGGTGTTGGTTTGGCCGGAGGGGCTCGGTTGGACGGGAAGTTGGGGTGTTATGGTGGTGGTGGTGCTGATGATGTGGTTGAGTCTGGGGGTTGGAGTGCTGGATGGTCGGCCGGAGTGCCATGCGGTGGTGGTGATGGCTGCAGGTACGGGCGATCATAGCGGAGTCCTGGTGATGGAGTCGACCGGATTGTTGGCGAAGTCGAAGGAAACAGTGGGGTGCTGAGGTCGTTGGGTTTCTGGCGATGGCAAAGGAGATGGCGGAAAGAGGAGGAGTTATGGTCGGGGTTGCCTGAGATGCTGGTGGCGGTTCTGGCGACAACTAGGGTTAGGATTAGATTCGTGTCGAGTCCGGATTGTAGTCGGTTCTTTGTATTTGGACACAAAGAGGATGGGTCTACCGTGTCCGGTGTTTTGGACACGACGTGGATAACTGTATAGAATTAATGGAATAAGAATGTGTGGACACAAACACGATGGATAATTTGATTGTGGTAGGAAAATATGGGTTGTGAATTTGTGGAAAAAAGCGAACAAGGAGCCTCTCCTTATATTGGAGGTGGAAGCTCCTAGTTGGATATAGATTAGTAATGAGTTAAACCTCTATAGATAAATCATATATTAATTTAAATCGATTTCCAACTATTTCTATTAATCAAATCCAAATCTGATCCGATCCGAATTTATATCTAGATAAAAATATCTATAAGTTAAATAAATTCAATAAATTAAATCTTAATTTAGATTATCATAACTAATTAAATATTAAATACAAATTTCAAATATCTTTATAATAAATAATAATTATTATTAATTTTTAAAATCATAATAAATATTTAAATATTAATAGAAAATATTTCAAAAATATCTTTTAATAAATTTAGGTAAATAATAAAAATAATTTTGAAAATTCAAAATATATACATGAATTAAATTTCAAGTACTCGCAACTCGCAGTAATACATTTACATAAAATATTTTTTTAAGTAGTACATAATATTTATAAGGCTAAATTATAACTTAATACCCTCAACTATTTCAGTTTTTCAACTTGATACCCTCAACTTTGATAGGTACTAACCTGATACCCTGAATTATTTTTGACAAAATTGCCCCTCCCCTCCAACACCGCTCCCCCTCCTGCCTCTGGCCGACGACCTCCCTCCACGCCGACGACCTTCACCCCCTCCACCCAAACTCCCCCTGCCTCCCGTCGGTGACCTTCCCCACCCCCTCCCCCTCCCTCCCGTCGGCGTCTTCCCCTCCCCCTCTAGCTCGCGAACTCCCCTCCCTCCACCCCGCGTTGGCGTGCCCGGAGTTGTGCGAGGCGGCGGGATCGCACGCTTGGGAAGCAGCAGGAGGCGGCGGGGGGAGGGGGAGGGGCACGGGGCCACGGCCACGGAGAGGGTGCACGGGGGCGGCGCCAGGGGGTGGGGTGGGGGGGGGGGGGGGGCTCGCGGGGAAGGAGGAGGGAGGGTTAATTTTGTCATTTTTAAAATTTTGGGTATCAATATAAAATTATTATATAGTTGAGGGTATTAAGTTAGTACCTATCAAAGTTGAGGGTATCAAGTTGAACATTTTAGAGGGTATCAAGTTGCAATTTAGCCTATTTATAAAGAAAATTATCATTTATTTTCTATACTTGTATAATTAAAAACTTTTTTATAATAATAAAATTAAATAAAATATTTGACTAAATTTTGGCAAAAAATAATTATATACAAAATATTTACTATATATGTATCTCGAAACAAAAATGTTTGTTTTTATAGTTACCAAACCTATAGTAAAAATTTTATGTAAAAATAAATAAATATCTCGCATATTCGTATTCACATTCGACGTACAAATACCATCATAAAACAAATATATATAAAAAATACAGTAAAATTTTAGGGGCTTTATAATTAGACTTGCATCCCACCTTCTGTCACGAAAAATAATTGAGAAAATTTGAGTCGCACCCTACTTACTTTACCCTAATTCAAGGTGCACCCCACTGCTTTACCTTAATGTAAGTTACCCTCCACATTTTGAGGATTCCGTACAAGACCGACGGTCAATACGTTTGACCAAAATTTTAGGACGAAATTACACTCTTCTTCTTCACAACAGTCCCTTGCCTCCCCATCCTTCCTCGGTCCCCCCAGCCCCGCCTTGCTCAACCCTCGGCCATCACTACCACCAACATCACCACCACCATCACCACCACCTTTACCACTACCAATACTACCACCACAACCTTCACCACCACCAACATCACCACCACCACCACCACCACCTTCACCCCCAGCAGCCTCCGTTCCTTCGCTCATCCACAGCGCTGCCCCCCTCCCCCGTACCCCCATGGCGTCGCCCTCCTCCCCCGCACGCCCATGGCGCCGTCCTCCTCCTCCGCTCCCCCACACCCCCATGGCACCGCCCTCCTACCCGGCACCCCCATGGCGCCACCCTACACACCCGTGCCCCTGCTCCCCCATGGTGTCGCCCCCGCTTTCTCGTTCCCCCACGACGCTCCTCCATCCTTCCCCACGAGGTCAAAGGTATTTTGTTCTAAAAATTTGGTCAAACACGTTGACCGACGGTCTTGGACGGAATCCGTAAAATATGTGAAGTAACTTATATTAAGGTAAAGCAGTGTGGTGCACCTTGAATTAGGATAAAGTAAGTGGGGTGCAACTCAAAATTTTTCAAAATAATTTTTCGTAACAAATAAATATAAGAAATTTTGAGTGGCACCCCACTTTCTTTACCCTTATTTAAGGTGCACCCTACCACTTTACATACATGTATAACACCCCCCACTTCACACGGAATCCGTCCATAGCTGACGGTAAAACCATTTGACTGAAATTTTTTGACCAAAATATCCTCATCTTCATCCTCTCCAAAGCTAAACCCAAATCCTAATTCCCCCCGCTCTGTCGCTGCCCCCTCCTTTGCCTCGCTGTTGCCCCCTCCCTCGCCTGCCCCCGCCCCGTCGCTGTCGTGCCCGCCCCCGTCCCACCGCTGCCCCTGTCACTGTTGTTGCTGCTATTGCAGGAAAGAAGACAGGGAAGGGGGCGGAGCGCAAGCAGGGGAGGGGGCGGAGCGGGAGCGGGAGCGGGAGTGAGATAGGGGACGGAGCTAGGGCACAAGGGCGGAGCTAGGGCACGGGGGCGGGAGCAGGGACGCGACAGCGGGGGAGGGGGAACAATGGAGGGGGAGCGGGAGGGGGCGACGGGAGAGCGGTTGTCGGTGATGAGCGCGACAGCGGCAGGGCGGGGATACGACAGCGGAGCGGGCGCGGGGGAGGGGGGTAGGTGGGCAGAATTAGGGCTTAGGTTTAGAAGGGTATTTTCGTTCAAAATTATCGATCAAACGCGTTGACCGTTGATTTTGGACGAAATCCGTCAAAAGTGGGGGATAACTTACATTTATGTAAAGTGGCGGGGTGCATCTTAAATAAGGGTAAAGAAAGTGGAGTGCCTCTCAAACTTTCTCAATAAATATTTTTCACGACAACATGTGAGATACAAGTCTAATAAAAATAAAAAATATAAATATAAATTCATATTAATAAGTGGAATAAAAGTTGATCCCTTTTTATAATGTGGAATGGTGAGGGAATATTTTTAGAATATAAAGTGGAATGGTCAGGGGCTCAATTGCTTGGGTGGTATCTCAACTTAGGGTCTAGTAACAGTAAAGTACTCCATCTATTATTCCTTACATTAAAATAACATACATTTAATTAATAAATATTACGGTACCTGTGATAACATTTCGTCCAAACGTTTAACGGAATGTAGCTCAAATGCTTGGGTGGTACCCCAACATAAGGCTTAATAACACTGAAGTACTTGATCTACCTCTTCGTCAACTCCAAATGGATCCTTGTACATGAGGGCTGCGACGTCTATCTCCGCTCCCGCCGCCACCGCTCCACCGTGCTCTGCCTCAATGTTTTCCTCGGACCACCCATCGTCGCCGACCCCCGTGTCATCGCTCTCCTCGATGCCGCCAGCTTTTTCATCACTACAACAAAAGAGTGTTTTAACGACACTCAAAAAGTGTCGTGAATGACTTTCCATGGCACTTTTTGAGTGTAGTCTAGAGGGGGTGTCATAGAAAGTATTTTTTTTTCAACGACACTTCGTAAGTGCCATACAATAACTTTATGACAACACTTTCTGAATGTCGTGTTAACCATGTTTTCACAGCACTGTGCTGGTGCCATCTTAACGTGTTTCAATAACACCTGATAAGTGTCGTCGTAATTTTAAATAGCCATGTAATTATTTTAGGACGACACTTCTGGAATGTCGTTTAATACTTATTTTACGACACTTCTAGAATGTCGTTTAATATCATCAAAGCTTATAAAATATAAATTGATTTCATTTGTATATTTATTTTCATATAATTAACCAAAATCAATTTCACAGATAGTAGAACTTTAATATACCAACAATAATATATATTAAAATATATCAAATTCATACAAAGTCTCAATAAAAAGTAATATTGAGAACAACAACAAAATATATTACATAATAAAGTCTATTACATAGCAGAGAAGATTCCTAGTAGTACTACTTGGCGCCCAACCCTTTCCAGCATCAAACTCGAACGTAATCCGAACTCATCAAATCGATCTGCACAAAAAAAGATGAGAATTAATATTTCGTCTTTCAAACTGACCATGCAAATATTACTGCAAAATAAGCATTAAAATTAATATTTCAACTTTCGAACTGACTGTACAAAATAATACATTTAAACATTCATTACCATTGCTCATAAGAGCATCAAACTCGAATCGACAGTAGTAACGAAAGGGGAAAATAGCTCAGTTGGTTAGAGTGCTGGACATAACACTTCCAATGGGAAGTGCCTGACAACTCAAACTCCTCACACAAATATGTATACATGTGTTAATAACTAATGCAATTGTAAACTAAAGAAAACTAAAAAGCAGTTTAGCCAACCAAAATCAAAATAAAAAACTGCAATATCACAAGAACACAAAAGATGAAAAAAAAATCAAAATAGTATACACAATACAAGGAATAAGCTGATTTCTAATAAAACTACCTTTCCACAGCCTTGATAAGTGCACACAATCTCTCTCTCCCATGTATGAATAAGAAAATGCCTTCTGAGCTTGGAATTGTCCAAAATTTCCTGCAATGAGAACATATAAATTGTGTAAAACATTTTCAAGTGTTGTCCACAATATTCATAGAGAACATGTCGAGAATCAGCTTTTGCAAAGTTCCATCAATCATAGAGAACATTTTCAAGTGTTGTCCACAAGTGTTGTCCATAATATTCATAGAGAACATTTTCAAGTGTTGTCCACAAGTGTTGTCCACAATATTCATAAGAACATTTTCAAGTGTAAAACATTTTCAAGTGTTGTCCACAATATTAATGACAGAACTACAAAGAAAATTTCATAAATTATATTTATGCCGAACTTGGTAAAACGCTAGACATTTGGTAATTACCTGTTTCAACCAATTTATAGATCGCAAGAAGAAGAGGAAACATTATAAAAAATTAAGCTACTATTTTTACTCTGAACAGAGAATACTGAACACTCATATCATGCAATGACAATGAAACCATGCAAATATGTATATTCGAATGCATGCAAGAATGATAGATCTCCAAGATATCCCATGCAAGTACTTCACGAAATCATAATCATGGTGTCAAGGTACCACAAGGCTTTGCAATACCTATAGAAACATACACCTAGACACTCACTGGTAGTATTATGAACCCGCTTTCTGAGTCTTGACATATGAAGCTGAAATCAGATATAGTTAAAAAATAGTTTCAATGGTCCTCTTCCTTTTTAACAGATGGAGTTGGCTGAGGAGCATCTTTACCCGACTTCTCCTCTGATGGAGCAACACGAGTATCGGTAGAAGCAGACTTCAATATTATAGCAACCTTAATTCCTCGCATTACAATATCACCTTCCTTGGCTACAAACTGCAAATAATATTAAGTCCGTGTTAAAGAAAAAACATGAGAAAGGATTACTACACTAGCCAGAAACTTTCAAAAGTCGCAACTTTATTGAGGAAATAACTTATTAAATATTACCATAAGCTTTTAAGTCAAATGCTGGCTAACCTTTTCGATTATCCCTGCTTCAGGGCTGTTAACATAAATCATCACCTTAAGTATCAAATAGACAAATGTCTGAAAAAGTATCATCTTGAGTTAGCCTGATGCTATATGAAACAATACATAATTTCATATAATATCTTACAAGATCCAAATACCTTATCAGTTTCAACCTGAGCAATTGGTTCATCAACTTCAACCCTGTCATCAGGTTCTGTTTCCCAACGGAGCATGACAATCATAACAAACAATCCAGCTCTGGTATAATAAATTTGTGGTGGTGTTGGTGCAGACACACAAACACACACAGAGAGAAAATTTACATACTCTTTAATAAGGTTGCTAAAGTTCCATCAGTTATGGATTCACCCATAAATGGAACAACAGCATCAAGATGGTCACCTTCAAAACATCCATAAAGTATTTATAAAGAAGAATTTAAGTGAAACTTCAATTTCCGATGATCACTCATAAAAGACAGTAAAGCTACAAACCATTACCATTAGCCGACGAGAAAGACCTGCTCCATACCTTATAAGGGGAATCCTTCTAAAGATAGTCAAGAATTTTCCTGTACCATCGGTAAAGGCAGAAGCAATTGACTTTTGAAATGAAGGATCGAAAACGAACCTAAATGATAGCAAAGTAATACTACAAAAAACTTCAAAATGTCTAAATGAGTTGTAAAGTTTCTACCTCCTTGGTTTTGTGCTGGTCGAAGCACGGACATCTGAATGTAAACATCATTCATGAAATCATATTTATATTATATGAATAACAACCAAATTAAAAGGTAGTATCAAAATTTACCTTAAAAGATATGACTAAAATTCTGATTCTACCTATAACTTCTCGACGGAATATAATTTTGCAACAGTACAGTAAAGTTGGAAATGGTGGCTGAAGTATGAGCAGGTTGATAACAAATCATATGCAAGTATTGCAGCAATTGTACATCAAAGTTCAAACCAAAAGGATCATAGATGGCTCTTCTCCTCAAAAACAAGGAAACAAAAATATATAAGAGACTATCTGTACCTTAGACAGCCAATAATGAGTACGGAAGATAGACCATCTAAGTAAAATGCACACTAGATGGAACTTCAACATTGCTGCTATAAATTTTAGAGTAGGAAAGAGCAAAAGATAGTTTTTCTATTTTCTCCTTTTTACCATTACCAGACTACTGGGTTTCTTGCAGAACGAGACGATGAGTTGGACACAACATCTAGTTGTAGTAACACCTTTTACAACTAGGCTATTTTGTTCGATGCAGCACTTATTTTTCACCTGATGGTTATATGTAGCAGAGGAAGGAAATGAAATCGAACATAACTTGTGTCCTGCTTGGATGCAGAAAGAGTTATGGCAACCAATGCCCTTCATCCTCAAAGTATCAAATTAAACTAAAATGTGGCTCCATCAAGTTTTATCTCCTTTGCTGATAAATCCTATATATTTCTTCCACTTATTTCTCCTCATCACGCTCTAGTTTTGCTCTATTTTTTATATACATTTATCCAATATAAAAGACGAAAACAAAATAGATTGATGTTCAGCTTTAGGCTTATTAAAAATTGGTTCCATGACAAATTAAAATAAAAACTATCAGTGGTTCAAAAAGCAAAAACCTGATAGATTCTACGCCATAGGCCTACTCCCTCAAATCAAAATAATTAATAAACGTCAACAGATACAAAACCAAATAAAGCAAATGTCATCTTTTGTTGAGTTACACACTGAACAAGAATATGTACCATGTACACCAAATAACTGAGGAACTATTCATCTATACACACCTAAATAGATATTGTGTCCTTACCTTATTACTGTGTTATGTCTATGTCGAAGTGTCCCTACCGTGTCGTGTCCTATCTGTGTATGTGCAACATACATGATGCTCTTATTACCAATATCTAGCTCACATAAAACACCATATTTGTTTCCAACAAAACTTCATGTACTACAGAATATGTCTAAAACGAATTATAATGCTTGAACAATACCATTTGTTCAGTGTTTGTAATAAAGTGATTTTATTAAGATGATCATAGAAAATACCCAGACCAAAATGGTTAGGATAAAAAATGCCCATTATTCTTCTGTAGCCAAATAGGTCGAAGGGATTCTCCTATGTTGTACGAACATGCCACATGCCACAAGATAGATACAGCAAGACAAAATAAGCCAATGAAATTTTTTATGTGACCATGTCTTTCGTGACCTGTTCTGACAGTACCAAATATGGCATGTCCATTCTACACAAGACCACATAATTTTGGTGTTCTAGTCGTGTTAATAATGTGTTCTAGTAGCATCAACTTTGGCATGTCAATGCATCCTAGGAATTGAGAAATTTATGATGTGCATATTGAGCTCATTTGTAGGGCATGGTACGCGTAAGATGTCAATGACATCCCATAACTGAGACGATATCTGTAAATTTCTATTTTAACTTGTAATGGAAACACAAAAGAATGCTAATTACCTTCTTCACGTGCACAAAACCTTCAACTCTACATCCACTAGTTAGCGGTGCAGGACGTTTTGCTGGATTAGTGGAATGATTTGATTTATCCTCCACTGCCAGCATATGAGGTTGTTTAGGAATTGACGCAACCAAAGCTTCCATTGCCTTAAACAAGTCCAAGATTGAACAAGATTAGCCACCCAATTTAAGATTTAAATTAACCTAAATGGTCAGTAATTCAAAAACTAAAACTTCAAGAATGGTACTAAGCACTGCTAATTTAGAATCTTAGATTTGAAGTGTAGCATACCAAAACTAAACTTTGTGTGTCACGCTCGTCATAATAAGACTCATGGTTATGGTGTCCATGATTGTCCCTGTGTCAATAAAGTTATGTGAATCCATTTAAAGTAAGCGAATAACCAAACAGAACCCTAGAAACTGTTGTGATGGAAAACGAGGAGATAAAATAAACAATAAAGGATATCCATAGAGATTAAAAAAAACTAAAAGACGAGCAGAATAAATATCCTAGACTGGATTACTCACAAAGATTTTAGACATCCTAGAATTTCTTTCATCAAAATAGTTCTCATCATCGAAATCATTTCCCATCAATAATGGCATTGTCTATGGAGCAAATTCTAGATTTAGACAACACTAAATCAAAAGGCACCACAAAAATGTTGAGCAAACTGCAAAACAAGACCAACTGCCTACACTTCAAACTTCCATAATAAAAAAAATCATAATTCTACTAGGTTTTGGTACTGTTTCTGATGATGACGAGAGGATTCAACCAAAAGACTCACACTTTAATAAATAAATAATAAAAATTTAATTCCATCTAATTTTGAGAGGGGAGTCAACTCTTCTCAATCAATAATGGTTGTCTAGATATAGGGCTTACTAGAATTCGACAAAAAATGCAAAATTAAGGCAAAACCCCCAATTTTTATTCAATTTTGAGAAGGGAATTAGGGTTTTAGTACCATTTTGGTGATTAGATACTGCTTTTTGGTGGGGAAATAGGATTTCCTCTTGCTCGGCTCCCAAGCCTCCCTATAGATTAGAACAAGAACAAAATTCCCTAATTTGAAACAATTGAAGGATAGAAGAGAAAATCGAAGAGGGAGAGGTCGACAAATTTACCATGATTAAGTGGGACACTTGGAGACGAGGTTGTCATAACGAACTCGGACACGCTAAGCAGGCCTTTCTCCTTGAAAGTCGACACGGTCCAGGGGCCGGTGATCCTCTCCACTGTCCCTTTGAATGCCTTGTGAAAGCCTCAGAGACGGGGAAGCGGGCCGCATTTATGGTGGTGTTGCGGTAGGGCTGGGGGCAGGAATTACGGACGAAATCGGTGTCGATGAGGGAGAGGAGGCGGTTCATGTAGCTGATGGAGGTGACTTGGTACGATTCTTTAGCGATGGTGAGTGTGATGTTGCTGCTGCTGGTGTTGCTGTCGGCGCTGTCTAGATAGAAGTTAGGATGGTGAGGTTTGTCTCACCGCAGAGGTAGGAGATGGGAGCACATTTGTTGTGGCGAGAGTCGGTGGCTTAGGAGTTAAAGGTGGTGGAGAGGAGAGAAAGAAATGGGGAGAGAGAGAGAGAGGGAGAAACCTTAATTAGTAGTTCAATTTGGAAGATGAAGTAGCTCCACGATTGTGAACCGTGACCATGCCTTGCACTTGTCTGATGGCGGCCATGGAAATTAGGTCAGAGAGAGTGTGTAAAATGTGTTATGTTTTTTCATTTAAATAAACAGCGGGAGACTAATTTTTAGAAGGCACTAGAAATGTGTCATGTTTTATCATTTAATATTAGATGACATTCCATCAGTGTCGTTAAATATATGATTACGACACTTTTAAAAAAGTGCCGTAGATAACTAAAAATATTCTATTTCAATGACATGTTTTAGCAAAGTGTCATAATAAAAAAAAATTGACGACACTTATTTAACATGTGTCGTAAAAAAAGTGTCGTTATACATCATTTTTGTTGTAGTGCATCCTCTTCGACACCGACCTGATCGACAAGAAGGACCTCTTTACCGGCACCTTTACACATTCCCTCAGTCTCACCGACAGCTACCGCACCCTCTCCTTCATCGACTCCTCCGAGCCCAATGACGCCCAACTCAAGAAGCTCCTATTCTACCTCCTCTCCTCCTGCTACCGCCACCGCCACGTCATCTCCGAGTTCTGTCAGACCTCTGCCGACATGTTCGACAGGCTGGAGGCCGATATACCGCCAAAGGGGCCGCCGAGCCTCGTGGAGGACCTCTTCCATTTCGGCCCCATAATGACCCTCGGCCTCTCGAGCCTCGTGGAGGATATAGCACCCAGTTTCTAAAATGAGGATAATTTTGAAATTTTGTAATTATAATTATTTTATACTGATATTTAAACCATATTATGATTTCTGGCAATTTTTAGTTATTTTAAAACTATTTAAAACCACGACTTGTGACTTTGATGTTTTGCTAGTGCAACCTTAGAGATTACTTAACCTAGAGACTAACCATGATCATATGAGCCTAGCTATAGGTTTAGAACATCAAGTTAGGGCTTTTTAGCCTAAGGGGTATTTTGGTAATTTACTAGAAAATTATTGGAATTATTGGATTTATGTGAATTATTATTATTTAATTATTGTCATGAGAGTCCCTAACCTAGTTTACCCTAATCTAGAGGTTAGCCACTAACCTAGAGATTAAAGGATAGCTAATTATCTCATGGCATTATTCACAAATATCTAAGAATACCTTTATTAGATATTTTCCTTAAACCCCTCAAAATATCATTCCTTACCTAGAAGTCCAAACCTTAACCAAGAAGGAAGACACAAAAGTCTTCATGGACACCCCCTTCCCACACCCTATGACCAGCCATGGGCACCCCCCCTATCACTACCCCCTTCTATATAATCACTACATTTCATTCATGTCTCATTTACATGAATTTACACTTCTTTAGACCATTGAAAATCCCATACCTTCAAACCCTCACAACTTGTTCATTTCAACTCTTTTTCCCCTCTAGTCTTTTGTATTGAGACCCTACAACATCAAGGGTGCTAAGGGAGGCTAGCAATCAAAGTTTCACAAGGCTAGGACATCACCAATAGAAGTGGACACCCCCTATTCTAGGCTTTTCATTGAGTTTTCACTCAATAGGTAATTACCCTCAAACCTTGTTAATACTGTGATTTCTCTTCATAAATACATGCATATAGGTATACCCTAACTGTGGGTCAAGTTTGGTAGGAAGTAGGTTTGGTTTGGTGTCCGTATCGGACACGTATCCTAGGTTATAAAACCATGTTTGATGAATTGCCCCAAAGGTTTTGACTTCTGTAAAATATAGAACAAATTGCATTTTCAGGTAGCCCTAACCTTGCTAACCCTAACCCTAACTTACTGAGCACGAATCCGAGTCATGTCCGTGTCCAAAATGGACACGAACTCACTGCACGATGCACACGAGCAGTGTCCTGCTACCACGCTGTTCGTGCTCACTGCACAGAGCACTAGGACACGTAAAATTTGACATGGACACGGGGGCAATGTCTGCGTATATACCCCCAAAGTTTCGTGTCACGCCGGGTCGTGTCGAGTGAGAAATCGCACTCGCACGGGTCACAGACTGCACGCACAGACCCGATTTTTTACTTGGACACGGCCTTCGTGTCGTGTCTAGACACCACGTAGATACCTCATGGTGACACGAGTATGTAGCCCAACACGTGGGCTACACGTGGACATAACCACGAGGCCCTACGTGGCTCGTGTCGTGTCTACGAGACATGTACACCGCTGCACGATGCGGTGCCAAACCGCGTGTATCAATCGAGTTTTCTCGACTGATACGGACCTCGTGTCGTGTCCTGG
Organism: Iris pallida; assembly: GCA_029216955.1. Lineage (NCBI taxonomy): Eukaryota > Viridiplantae > Streptophyta > Magnoliopsida > Asparagales > Iridaceae > Iris > Iris pallida. Next base: position 23,595,937 of record JANAVB010018199.1, on the reverse strand, counting down.
AGTGACATGGACATGGGGCAGGCACTTGGACACGTGCACAACCCCCAGACGTACCTTCTTGCATGAGCACGAGACACGTGTGTGCGTGTGTCGTGTCCTAGAGCTTGGTGCACACGTGCACGATGCAGTGTTTGTGTGTGTGTGTCAGTATTTACCTGTTTAGGTTTTTAGAGGGTTGGACACGTCGTGTCGTGTCTAGACTTTGTGTCAGGCACCCTAGATGCTAGGGGACACTGTGGGACACGATTACCAACCAAGGGTTTCGTGTCATAGTTTGGTTTTAGACACGGATTTAGGTTTACCCCATCTCACTGTGCACAGTGCACATTTCCTGATTTTTGGAATTTTCCCAGTTTTTCTAAAATGAATTTTGAAACGATTTTGATGTTATTTTTGCATGTAATAGTGTGTATACATAGTGTATATACGTAGTCTATATGTGTGTGTGTGTGGGTGGAATTTGGGTGAAATTGCATGTGTATATATGTATATATGAGTATATGTATGTATGTATGTATGTAATGTGTGTGTGTGTTTGTGCCTCTGTTCTCAGAATTCTGAGAACCACCCCCCTCTCACTGTGACACACACACCACTACCCCAGCCCTCTAACCCTCTCACACTTTCATTCGCTATTACCCTCTCTCTCTTTCCCTCTCTCACTATATATATATATATATATATATATATATATATATATATATATATATATATATATATATATATATATAAGTATATGTATATATATGTTGTAATATATATATGACTAGTTATATATATATAAATATATATATTGAATTATATATAGAGGGCTATGTATGTATATTACATAGATGTGGGTTTATCTATAGATAGCTATATGTGAACCTATGTGTAGTGACCTAGAAATATTAGCCTATGGTCATAGTCACTAGTCTATGGCTAATAAAAGGTTGCCCTATACTTGGCCTAACTGGCTCTTGAATGGTTGACCTAGGTAGCCTTGTTGACCATGGTTGACTAAAGTCAATATAGGTCAAACCTTGACCTAATTGACCTAGAAATGGCTTGGATGGACTTTAAAGGGCTTGATGACTAAGGTTTGACTAAACCCTAGACTATTAAACTAGTTGATTTATGTTTGACCATATGGTTATGAGGATAGTCCTATGTAATTTAAGATATGTATGGGGTTAAGTAGGATAATTAGGAGTTGTGTCATGATTTGGGTTAGCCTTATAGAGTTGACATATAGAGTTGACCCTTGACCTAAAAAACCTTAGTTAGTCTAAGATTAACCTAGAATTGACTAGGACTAACTCAAATGACTTAGTGACTCAAGTATGATTAAACCTTAACTAGTTTGACATTGGTTGACCTAACTTTGACTAGTTTGACCTAGTTTAACTTTTTAAGTTGACCAGAGTTGACCAAGAGTTGACTTTGACCTAGATTGACCTAGAATCATGTAATATGCATTGTATACTCTAATTTTACCATTGTGAATATATTGTGACCTGTTTTACTCTAAATAGGACTCTGTGACACCAGTTCGGACATCTATTCTTATCAGTCATACAGGGTGACAGGCGAGTACATTCTCTGATCATTTCATACTTGTTAGGATTTATATTCTTGTTCTAGATTACTTTACATGATGCTGTCACGTTATTATCACGGATTGGTACTATATGAATCTTGTCATGCGATGTTATCCCCCTCGGGGTGCATCAAATACAGTTGTCATGTGCTTTTCACGAACATCTTGTATTTCATGCACACCTCTATTCATGTATACTCTTGTGCAATCATGTACTCTCATGATCACGTGAGCAAACATGATAAAAACCTCTTGTGCAAGGTAACGTAACTTGACTGGATCCTTGTGTATTGATTGGGAAGGGTGAGTAGAAAATGGTTATGTGATCAAAATTCTATCTTGTAAAATCTTGTGAAATCATGTATATGTCCATAGTACACTCACGTATGATGGAGTTACCCTTGCATTGTCCTAACCCGTTTATATAACCATATCATGCTCTAAATCACAGGTTACCTACAGTTCTTACTTATCATATATAGATATTTTCAGTTATCAAATCTCTCTCATTTTTAATATATATTCTTTACAGTCCATGTATCTTACTTTATACATGCTTTACATTTTCCAACATGATATGAACTGCGTGAGATGTATTGTGCTCGTTCTTGTCCTGACTGGACCTGTTGAAAGTATTACAGATGATGATGGTGACTGTCCTACCTTCTATAGGACACATGAGGGTGACCTTCAGGAGCCTGAGGAGCATCTAGCTCAGTAGAGGGTGCCTAGTCTAGTCTAGTGTTTATAGTTTTTATTTTGTATCGAATTGTTCCGATTGTTAGTTGTGACTTAGTTATATTTCAGGTCTTGTACTTATTTGTGTTGGACATCCACTTTGTGTGGTATGATAACTCTATTATATTCAGTTTCTTCCTTTCATCTGGTTCCATATCATGTTCTATCTTTTCTAGACTTGTGTTTGAGATATAGAGTTGAGATGTTATGTTATACCTCCGTGCAGAGATGACAGGTTTATATATCTTGTTGTTAGATGTTAGATGTTATAGATGACCTATACAGCGTTCTACCGTCAACACTGCGGCGTAGGCTGGACGTACCCATGTTCTCGTGCCCCTAATCAGGGTGCGGGTCGTGACACATTTTTGTGGTGGCCCATGCAGGTCTGTGTCGCAATTAGTACGATCTCGTAATGGTGCTCGACTTAGAGTACTAATTACGAGCCTGCAATTAGGACGTAGGACCTAGGACATGATAGGAGTTTCTCAATCACACCTAGGAAATTTTTGATCTTTTGATTATCATGATTACTCTCCTTGTATTAAATTAACTGTCCTTCCTTGATAAATCTACTCATGTGCCATATTGACCTCTTTGTTTCAATTCGTCTCCAGGATGACGAAGACGCACCCGTAGGCCACTGGATCGAGTAGCTTGCCCGATAGATCTGACCAAGCTGAGGAGGAGGTTCACGAGACTGCCTCCAGTGATTCTACTATTTCGGAGTCCCCGGTAGTTGCACAGGGAGGTCTACTACCTCCACCCCAGAGGGTTTCGGCCGTTGTTCCAGGGATACTGCCGCCACCACCACCGATACCGATGGATACACATCATATGTTCCTTCTCTTTCAGCAGATGATAGAGACTCAGCAGGCCCAGGCAGAGGCATCGCAGTGCTAGTCGGAGGCGTCACACCGTCAGATTGAGATGCTGAGGCAGAGCATGAAAAACTCGCATCAGCTTACACTGGCAGCAGTGGAGAGAGTGGCACCGGGTACGGTACAGGGCCCTACTGGCCAGCAGCCGTACCAGCAACAGTCTAGGCCGGGGACAGTACTAGACTTTAGGAAGATGAGCTCCAGGGACTTCACGGGCACATAGGGCATCCTTTATGCAGACAACTGGCTAGAGGATGTACAGCGGAGCATGGAGCTGGCAGAGCTTTCTAGAGCACTTCGGGTTTCGACCGCAGCTAGCCGATTCTTCGACATTGCGCTGACATGGTACCGCACGGATCCTCATGCGTCGGTGAGAGGGCTGACATGGGAGAACTTTCGGAGGCTCTTCAAGGAGAAGTTCTTCCCGGACGTGGTTCTTACAGCATTGGAGGGCCAGTTCGTGGGTCTAGTGCAGGAGAACTCGTCGGTGGACGAGTATGCAGCAGAGTTCTTTCGCCTTAGCAGGTTCGCTCTCGATATGATCCAGGATGAGGGGTAGAAGGCTCGTAAGTTCCGTAGGGGACTTATTCATGCAGTACGCACCCGCACCTCGGGACGCCGTGACGTGACGTTCGATCAGATATTGATGGACGCACAGATTGCAGAGGAGGACTTCGGCCTCAAGCCGAAGAGGGGCAGTGATACTTTAGGGGCTAGTTCTAGTGCAGGGCCAGCCAAGCGCCCTCACATACAGCAGAGGCCAGTTCAGCAGCCGCTTCAGGGCCAGGGACATGTACTTCACCAGCAGGCACCTAGGCAGCAATAACACCCTATATGTAACTTCTGTAAGAAGCAAGGTCACGAATGGGATGACTGCAGGAAGTGGCAGGGCCTGTGCTTGCTTTGTGGTTCAGCAGAGCATCAGTTGAGGGAGTGCCCCAAGAACTTGGCACGATTGGCTCAGACAGCAGCAGGAGCTAGGGCTCCGACAGGGCAGCAGACGGGACCACCGTTGCAGACTCAACAGCAGAGGTTTGTTCAGCATCAGCAGCAGGCCAAGGGAGGCCAGCCGGGGTGAGCTTTCGCCATGGCAGTCGATGATGCACAGGCAGAGGGAGAGCTGATTGCAGGTTCCAACCTTTTTGATTCTATTTCCGCATTTGCCTCCTTATAACTGTCTTGAAATTCGATTCTATCTGTTCCTTGTAGTTGATAAATTTTGTTCGGATAATTCATTGTGAATTATTTTTCTTCTGAGATAAGTCGTATGGGCTAGGTCATCTCGATTATGGGATCTAGAGTCTTCTATAGTCATGTTAGCTGGCATAGTGAGGACATATAGTCGAATTTTGGACGTATTTCTCGGATGTGGGAATTTAAGGTTTTTGCGGCCAAGCATGCGGCAATGCAAAATTTTTTAAATACCATAATTCTAGAGGTATGTTCCTTAGTCGAGGACTCTGTGAATATCGTAGCCTTGCTCACTAGCATGACGAAGATTTCGAGTATCATGATTTTGGATAGACGCATATGATTATCGGACTGTGTGTTTGAGACTGTGATTGTTGGGGTGTTTGACCTAGAAGGAGTATGATCATTCTAATTTCGAGGACGAAATTTTTCTATGGAGGGTAGACTTGTAGCACCCAGTTTCTAAAATGAGGGTAATTTTGAAATTTTGTAATTATAATTATTTTATAATGATATTTAAACCATATTATAATTTTTGGTGATTTTTAGTTATTTTAAAACTATTTAAAACCACGACTTGTGATTTTGATGTTTTGCTAGTGCAACCTTAGAGATTACTTAACCTAGAGACTAACTATGATCATATGAGCCTAGCCATAGGTTTAGAACATCAAGTTAGGGCTTTTTAGCCTAAGGGGTATTTTGGTAATTTACTAGGAAATTATTGGAATTATTGGATTTATGTGAATTATTATTATTTAGTTATTGTCATGAGAGTCCCCAACCTAGTTTACCCTAATCTAGAGGTTAGCTACTAACCTAGAGATTAAAGGATAGCTAATTATCTCATGGCATTATTCACAAATATCTAAGAATACCTTTATTAGATATTTTCCTTAAACCCCTCAAAATATCATTCCTTACCTAGAAGTCCAAACCTTAACCAAGAAGGAAGACACAAAAGTCTTCATGGATACCCCCTCCTCACACCCTATGACTAGCCATGGGCACCCCCCTTTCACTACCCCCTTCTATATAATCACTACATTTCATTCATGTCTCATTTATATGAATTTACACTTCTTTAGACCATTGAAAATCCCATACCTTCAAACCCTCACAACTTATTCATTTCAACTCCTTTTCCCCTCTAGTCTTTTGCATTGAGACCCTACAACATCAAGGGTGCTAAGGGAGGCTAGCAATCAAAGTTTCACAAGGCTAGGACATCACCAAGAGAAGTTGACACCCCCTATATTCTAGGCTTTTCATTGAGTTTTTACTCAATAGGTAATTACCCTCAAACCTTGTTCATACTGTGATTTCTCCTCATAAATGCATGCATATAGGTATACCCTAACTGTGGGTCAAGTTTGGTAGGAAGTAGATTTGGTTTGGTGTCCGTATCGGACACGTATCCTAGGTTATAAAACCATGTTTGATGAATTGCCCCAAAGGTTTTGACATCTGTAAAATATAGAACAAATTGCATTTTCAGGTAGCCCTAACCTTGCTAACCCTAACCCTAACTTACTGAGCACGAATTCGAGTCGTGTCCGTGTCTAAAATGGACACGAACTCACTGCACGATGCACACGAGCAGTGCCCTTCTACCACGCTGTTCGTGCTCACTGCACAGAGCACTAGGACACGTAAAATTTGACATGGACATGGGGGCAATGTCTGCGAACATGCCCCCAAAGTTTCGTGTCACGCCGTGTCGTGTCGAGTGAGAAATCGTACTCGTACGGGTCACAGACTGCACGCACAGACCCGGTTTTTCACTTGGACACGGCCTTTGTGTCGTGTCTAGATACCACGTGGACACCTTGTGGTGACACAAGTGTGTAGCCCAACACGTGGGATACACGTGGACATGACCACGAGGCCCCACGTGGCTCGTGTCGTGTCCACGAAACACGTGCACCGCTGCACGACGCGGTGCCAAACCGCGTGTATCAGTCGAGTTTTCTCGACTGATACGGACCTCGTGTCGTGTCCTGGAGTGACGTGGACACAGGGCAGGCACTTGGACACGTGTACAACCCCCAGGCGCACCTTCTTGCACGAGCACGAGACACGTGTGTGCGTGTGTCGTGTCCTAGAGCTAGGTGCACACGTGTACGACGCAGTATTTGCGTGTGTGTGTCAGTGTTTACCTGTTTAGGTTTTTAGAGGGTTGGACACGTCGTGTCATGTCTAGACTTTGTGTCAGGCACCCTAGATGCTAGGGGACACTGTGGGACACGATTACCAACCAAGGGTTTCGTGTCATAGTTTGGTTTTGGACACGGATTTAGGTTTACCCCATCTCACTGTGCACAGTGCACATTTAATGATTTTTAGGATTTTTCCAGTTTTTCTAAAACGAATTTTGAAACGATTTTGATGTTATTTTTGCATATATTAGTGTGTATACATAGTGTATATACGTAGTGTATATGTGTGTGTGTGGGTGGGTAGAATTTGGGTGAAATTGCATGTGTATATATGTATATATGAGTATATGTATATATGTATGTATTATGTATGTAATGTGTGTGTGTGTTTGTGCCTCTGTTCTCAGAATTATGAGAACCACCCCCCTCTCACTGTGACACAAACACCACTACCCCAGCCCTCTGTCACCCTCACTTTTTCCAGTTAGGGATAAAATGGTAATTTTCTATTTTTTTTATATTTTTGGAAATTTTATTTCATGAATATTATTATTTAATTATTATAGGAGTCGGGTTCGAATTTCATCGCATTCCGAGTTAATTCGGGACCCCGGTGAATTTCGACTTGAGCTGTAATTAGCCTGTTAGCTAACCATGGCCCACCACACTAAATTTTAGGGTTTAAGAGTGTGGACTAGTTCCCCATGAGTAATCTAGTTTAATTATAATTTTTATTTATTTTTAGCAACTTCCTAAACCTAATTTGGAATTTATTTGCATTAGGCTTAGGGAGGGGCAAACTTGTAATTACAAGTGTCCCTCACCCACACCCAGGCATGCTTGGCCGGCCACATATAGCCCCCCCCTCTTTCTTCTCCACTAAGCTACTCTCTCTCTCTCTCTCTTTCAATTTCATTTTTCTTCCCAAAGCTTTCTTCCTCCAACAATTTTCTTTTAGGTATGTTTCTAATTTCTAAATTAATTCTCTTTTGCATATAGTTCCTTCACCATAAATGGAGAGGAGAAGATTCTCTACCATTTGTCCACAAATTTGTAGGTTTTCTATAGAAAAATAGGTTAATGATTTACAAGGATTTAATCATTTTGAGAATGATATATATTTTGAGAATGATATATATATATATATATATACATATATATATATATATATACATGTGTATTTATGTGTGTGTATTTATATATGTATTTGTGTGTGTGTAGAAGAGGGTGATATTTGTGTCATGGGGATGGTGGTGTTGTGAGAGTGGTGTGTGTGTGTGTGTTTGTGTTGTGTGAGGATGTGTGTGTGTGTTTATATATATATATATATATGGATATGTATATATATATATATATATATATATATATATATATATATATATATATATATATATATATATATATATATAAATATATATATATATATATATATATATATATATATATATATATATATATATATATATATATATATATATATATATATATATATATATATATATATAGTTATATGAGTGTATTTATATATATATACATGGATGTGTGTATATGGATGTGTGTGTGTTATATATATATTTAGATGGATAGATAGATATCTAGATAGATATATAGATAGATATTTAGTTATGTATATATATATATATATATATATATATATATATATATATATATATATATATATATATATATATATATATATATATATATATATATATGAAGTATATATATATAGAAGAGAAGTGATGAAAAAGAAGAATAAGAACAGCAGTAACAGCAGCAGCAGCAGCCAAGGGCTGCTGCCAGGAAAGAAACCCCCCTAGTGTTTTGGTCTATTTAACCCCCTCCCCTTTACCTATACATATAGGTATATATATAGATATATATATATATATATATGTGTATTATATATGGTTAGAATCGTAGAGAGGAGTAGAAGAAGATTATGGAATGAGAAGTTAGAAAAGAAGTAGAGGTTAGAAGAAAAGATTCAAAGAAGTTGGAAGAATAGGAAGAAAGCTAGAATAGGAAAAAGGAAAAAACCGAGTTAGAGGGCGAAACGGAGCTCGGAGTATCCGATTGAGTTGAAACTTGGCGTGGGGCATGAATACGTGATTTAGATTTTGCGGGTAGGCTTCCGGGTGGAATTCGGGGTTGTAGGGCGCCCGTATCGCGCCGTATCGGTGCGTATCTTGAAATATTCAAGATTTTGACAACGGGCCGTATCATGGACCGAATGTCCATGTTACCTAGGTATTTTGATATATATTATATGTATAGGCTAGTATCATACTACCCTAGGGAGATCGGGTCAAAATACCAAGCGTAGGAAGGCTAACTGGATAGTTGCCGAAGGTAGAATTTTACCATTTTTAAGGGTAAAATAGGATATTGGCCTCCGGCCAAGATATGAGTTTCAAAATCCAAGATGGACTTGGATATGGGTTGTAGAGGTTGGTAATAGTTAGAAATAGTCGCCTAGATCTAGTTTTGGCCCCGGTTGACCACGGTTGACTTTTTGGACCAAAAGTCAACTATGGGTCAACGCTTTACCCAAATTAGTCCCAATTTCCATTAGACTTGTGTAGTTGACCAAAAGTCAACTATTAGTCACCATTGACCTAGGGTTGACCAGGGTTGACCTAAAGTTGACCAGAGTTAACCAGTTGACCCAAAGTCAACTGTAGGCCAACTCTTGACCCCGTTTGACTTTCTTCGACTTGTTTTGACCCGTGATGCCTGGTATGACCTAGGATTGACTTGGTTAGGCTTAGATTGACTTGACATAACTTGATTTGACCTAGATTGACTTGACAGGACTTAGTGTGACTCAATGAGACCTAGTTTGACCTAGATTGCATATCATTCATTGTAAATCATTCCTAAACTTGTTTAAACCTAAATTAACTTACAGTATCTCATATTTAGGTCTTCTGATACCGCTCTGAGTATTGATATACTATACAGCTCAGGACAGCAGGCGAGTACATTCACTGATAGTTTTTATTGTCTTGATATCTGCTATATCCGATTCAGTTGTAGTATCTTACTTGATTCCTAACACGATGGTTCACGGACAAGTATATGTCGGATCCTGTCATGAGATGTTGTTCCTGGGTTACTTGGTATATTGGTACATGACTCGACTTGTTACTTGTACTTGTATAGACATGGACTTGGGAGTGGGCTGATCACCTGCTTTTGAATCCCGTGTCATGACGTGTTATGTCCGGATCCTTTATACTATTCGGGGATGGGGAGTTATTAGTGGTTGTGTGATCAGATTCCTACATTGTTCTACTGTAGACATTGTTCATAGCTATACCCTCGCCTCATGACGGGTAAAGCCTTACCCTACATCGTTCATAGCTTTCCATGGTGACCAGCCTTACCGTTCTATTGTACTCATTGTTCATAGCCGGTCGGATGGAAAGCCTGATCATGTTTCCCAAGCCGATCACATAACGCTCTAATAATTCAAATCACATTTTATATTTACTTTATCTTATCGTATATCCTGCTCTATTCTACATTCAGTATTTTCTCACCATGCCATGATATACAGTTACTCACATGCTCTACTTGCCTTTACATTGTACCTTGATTGGAGACTAAGTTCTGCTCGGGAGAAGAGTTACAACCCCGGTCCTTGTTTGGTTTAAGGGTTGTAACTCGGCTTCCGAACGGTTCCCAAGTTTTCATATATCTTTGTCTTGTAGTTCATTATACTGTCTCTTATAGAATTTGTCAATTCACATGGAACTGCTGTTAGTGTTTGTACTTGCTCATTTTCCTGACAGGATACCGTTATGATATATTACAGATGACTCTGAGGCGGACTGCTCGACCTATTATGGGCTCGAGTCAGATGGAGTAGCCTTAGATCGTGGCCTTATAGTAGAGCCACTAGATTTTGTACTTCCAGAGTAGTGTAGGTTAGCTAGGTTTGACTGGACTGCGATCCAGCTAGCTTATCAGACTGTAGTTCTATATTCTATTTTGATACCCTGTGATGTATATATCTGGGCTTGTATTGGACTCTGCACTTATTTACTCTTTCATCTATCATATGTCTTTCCTCTGAGCTATCTACCTTAGTTTATTCTGTGATTGAGACTGTATTGTTATGTCTCCATTCGGAGAGTATATACTGTACAGGTATATTTTAACTGTTAGTCGTAGGCATTTACAGACCCTATATACAGCGTTCTACCGCCGATACTGCGGCGTAGGCTGGACGTAACCACGTGCTCGTGCCCCTCTTCAGGGTGCGGGTCGTGACACCCTCTAACCCTCTCACACCCTTTCATTCTCTATTACCCTCTCTCTCTTTTCCTCTCCCACTATATATATATATAGGTTTATATATATATATATATATATATATATATATATATATATATATATATATATATATATATATATATATATATATATATATATATATATATATATATATATATATTTTATATATATATATATATATATATATATATATATATATATATATATATATATATATATATATATATATATATATATATATATATATATATAAGTATATATATATATATAAGTATATGTGTATATATATATAAGTATATGTATATATGTTATAATATATATATAAGACTAGTTATATATATATATATAAATATATATATTGAATTGTATATACAGGGCTATGTATGTATATTACATAGATGTGGGTTTACCTAGTGAACCTATGTGTAGTGACCTAGAAATATTAGCCTATGGTCATAGTCACTAGTCTATGGCTAATAAGAGGTTGCCCTATACTTGGCCTAACTGGCTCTTGAATGGTTGACCTAGGTAGCCTTGTTGACCATGGTTGACTAAAGTCAACTATAGGTCAAACCTTGACCTAATTGACCTAGAAATGGCTTGGATGGACTTTAAAGGGCTTGATGACTAAGGTTTGACTAAACCCTAGACTATTAAACTAGTTGATTTATGTTTGACCATATGGTTATGAGGATAGTCCTATGTAATTTAAGATATGTATGGGGTTAAGTGGAATAATTAGGAGTTCTGTCATGATTTGGGTTAGCCTTATAGAGTTGACATATAGAGTTGACCCTTGACCTAAAAAACCTTAGTTAGTCTAAGATTAACCTAGAATTGACTAGGACTAACTCAAATGACTTAGTGACTCAAGTATGATTAAACCTTAACTAGTTTGACATCGGTTGACCTAACTTTGACTAGTTTGACCTAGTTTGACTTTTTAAGTTGACCAGAGTTGACCAAGAGTTGACTTTGGCCTAGATTGACCTAGAATCATGTAATATGCATTGTATACTCTATTTTTACCATTGTGAATATATTGTGACATGTTTTACTCTAAATAGGACTCTGTGACACCAGTTCGGACATCTATTCATATCAGTCATATAGGATGACAGGCGAGTACATTCTCTGATCATTTCATACTTGTTAGGATTTATATTTTTGCTCTAGATTACTTTACATGATGCCGTCACGTTATTATTACGGATTGGTACTATATGGATCTTGTCATGGGATGTTATCCCCCTCGGGGTGCATCAATTACAGTTGTCATGTGCTTTTCACGAACATCTTATATTTTATGCACACCTCTATTCATGTATACTCTTATGCAATCTTGTACTCTCATGATCACGTGAGCAAACATGATAAAAATCTCTTGTGCAAGGTAACGTAACTTGACTGGATCCTTGTGTATTGATTGGGGAGGGTGAGTAGGAAATGGTTATGTGATCAAAATCTCATCTTGTGAAATCTTGTGAAATTATGTATATGTCCATAGTACACTCACGTATGATGGAGTTACCCTTGCATTGTCCTAACCCGTTTATATAACCATATCATGCTCTAAATCACAGGTTACCTACAGTTCTTACTTATCATATATATAGATATTTCCAGTTATCAAATCTCTCTCGTTTTTAATATATATTCTTTACAGTCCATGTATCTTACTCTATGCATGCTTTACATTTTCCAACATGATATGAACTGTGTGAGATGTATTGTGCTCGTTCCTGTCCTGACTGGACCTGTTGAAAATATTACAGATGATGATGGTGACTGTCCTACCTTCTATGGGACACATGAGGGTGACCTTCAGGAGCCTGAGGAGCATCTAGCTCAGTAGAGGGTGCCTAGTCTAGTCTAGTGTTTATAATTTTCATTTTGTATCGGATTGTTTCGATTGTTAGTTGTGACTTAGTTATATTTCAGGTCTTGTACTTATTTGTGTTGGACATCTACTTTGTGTGGTGTGATAACTCTATTATATTCAGTTTCTTCCTTTCATCTGATTCTATATCATGCTCTATCTTTCCTAGACTTGTGTTTGAGATATAGAGTTGAGATGTTATGTTATACCTCCGTGCGGAGATGACAGGTTTATATATCTTGTTGTTAGACGTTAGATGTTATAGATGACCTATACAGCGTTCTACCGCTGACACTACGGCGTAGGCTGGACGTACCCACGTTCTCGTGCCCCTAATCAGGGTGTGGGTCGTGACAGAGGACCTCCTCCTCCACTCGGTATGCCTCCCCCCAGCCCTCGTCTAGAAGGACTACGACCGGCTGTATAGCTTCTTCCGCTGGAGTACTTTAGTGTTATTATGCCTTAAGTTGGGGTACCACTCAAGCATTTGGACGAAATGTTATCACAGGTACTATAATATTCATTAATTAAACGTATGTTATTTTAGTATAAGTAATAATAGATAGAGTACTTTATTGTTATTAGGTCTTAAATTGAAGTACCACCCAAGCAATTGAGCCATGGTCAGGTTGAAATTGGTAAGGAGAAGCATGGACCCACTGCCTGTGCTGCTGAATTGGTAAGGAATTAATTAGAACCATAGGCCCCACCGCCTGTACCGCTGAATTAGTAACGGAGAAAAATCTTTTAGGTTTTTATAAAGAGAGAATCTCATCTCTCCTTTGGCCGGCGACAGATACTTATAAAAAATTGTTTGTGGCTGACCATGTATACACGAGAGCTTTTAGAACTTGACATGGCAAGGGCGAGTTTTGAAGCATTTTATTTTCACAGGTGGGTTTTTTTATAATATAAATTATCGTTGAATACATTTTTACATTTTATTTGGATTTTTTTTGAATTTCCTCATAGAATTTTTTTTATATGACATGACAAGTGCTTAAATTGTAATAAGTTAAGTCGTATAATTGTTTCGATACTCTAATTATTGACTTATTGATGGTTGACTTATAATTTATTGAAAAAAAACGTTCTTGCTAATGCTTATAGTTCATGTCGAGTCGATCTAGCGGATGAAGTCGACACCTAAGATGGATTTTGTTCCTAAAAGACATCGAAATCGATCCCTTTCGAATAGATGAGTTTTATAATTTATTAACACTTTTTTGTTAAGTTTTTGTTGATTATCTTTATTTGTGGTTGGCTAATTCATTGGAAAAAATATATTTTTGCATTTGATTGCGTAGTTATTCCAATATTCCTATTGAGATTGAAATCAAATAATAGAAAATCAAATTATTTATTTTTCATTTCATGGAAATACAAATATTAGTAAAAATGACAAGGTCAACGTAAATAAAAAATCTTCCTATACTATCTGATAAAACTGATAAAAATAAAAAAAAGAATATAATGAATTAGAAAATATTCTAAAAAATAAAAGAAAATATTTTTATATTTGTTTTTTTATTGTTATTTGTTGTTAATTTTTATTATTTCCTGAAAAAAATATGATAATGTTATTTGATTGCATAGTATTCCTATCCACATTATTCATTTGAAATGTCATGTGATATATTGTAGTAATCAATTTCATTTTTCCTAAGAAATAGCGACAATAAGAACAAAAAATTTATCGCAAAATTAATAAAAAATAATAAATGATATATAAATTTATGGCTAAATGTATTATTTCTTTTTTAATATTATTTAGTTTTATGGAAGCAAGAACTTGAAAAAAATATATTATTGTATCATTTGGGCATGAAAATACTATTATCATTATTGAAAAAAATAATATTATATGAATATTAAGTTTTGAGGGTACAACTTCTAGAATTCGTCTTATATCTCAAAATCTAAAGTACGACACTGATGATATGACCCAAATTTTTTTTGAAAAAAATAACATTTTTGTCAACAAACACCTAATTATAATTGTGTGCACATGCTAGCACACCCAATTGACTTTGACTCAGTTTGATTAAGTTTGGACCCAAATCCTATTTGATCCAATTAAACATAAACCAAACTTGATCCCTTTTAGTCGAAGACAACCTACTGTTTGTGACCTCCATTGGACTCTACACGCTATGGTATTAGGTTCAGGTCATATTGAATTACTATTTTGCAAGAAATCACACTCCATGACAAGGCCTACAACACCAATGATGACCGCTTGTCATGGTGCTTATAAAGAAACAAACATAAAAAACAAGATGTGGAGTATATACATGGATTATGTATAATAACCCTGTTTTCTTTTAAACTAAATAATTATTATTTAGAATTGTAAATTATATAAGTACTTGGTAAATAATTGATATTTATTTTAATTGAATTACTACGTATACTTATATTTACTATCTTTTGTATTAAATTTGAAGTTTTATTTATTAATCCAGCCTTAAATATTAGTTCTAATTAAACCTATAAATCCTAATGAATACTACTTGCTCGCTGTTTCATCTCACTATTTCAGCTCACACTCGTAGTCCTCCTCTCCAGCTCACTTTAAGTCACTTTAATGCTCAACTCTCCACACATATTCAACCCACTCTCCTCCGTTCCTTATTCATGTACATCCTCCCATCCCTCCTGTAATTTCAATTACACCCCCTCTCACCTCTCCTGTAACTCACTCGTAGTTCCCTCTACTTCACTCACCTCCCCCTCCCTTCTCATCATGAAGAATATAGCTCCTCACTCGAGCTCGTCATTCTCCTCCTCCTTCGAATTACCTGCAACAACCTTCTATCACCAACATACTTCGACAATTCTCTATCAAACGCCGTCAGGCGTCAGCCACTACTAAAATATAACAAATTAGCGACGGTATGTTAGCGACGGATGACATTCGTCACCATATAGTGACAGTTATGCGTCGGCTAAACGATTAACAGTTGGTATTTTCGATTTTAACCAAAGAGGCATCACCGGGTCATCGTCTAGACGTCACCAGTTTACACGGCTAACCGAGAGAACAACGCAAAAAAATTATGCGACGGTAAAGCGACGTCTTGTTGCTATTATATTTCATTTGACGACGGACATAGACATCGCATGTCCGCTGCCCAGAGCTGTGCCTTAGTTATAAAAAAAGGCGGTAGATCGAAATACAAATTTCGTCTCCTGCTCATCTCATCTCTCTTTTTCTCTCACTCATTTTCGATTTCCTCCTCCCAGCCCCTACTCCTCCTACTCCTCTTCCCCAAACCCCTACTCCCTCTTCCAGCCTATCGACAACGACACTGATCCTCGTCCGGCTTCTCGACGTCGACGTTGGACTCCCTCGCGTGGATCTGTCACCGATACTCCTCTTCCTCCTAGCCCCTCCTCGTACTCCTCCTCCTTCTCCAGGTTTGAGCATATCTTAGAGTTTAATCCCAACAAGTTCGATTTTTTTTGGTTTTAGGAAACCTAATTCTACCAATTTCTAATGTTTTAATTTTGAATCGAAGATATGAATGTCTGTGTTAATATTTAACCTCCAAGAAAAGATCTTGTGAGTAAGCACACAAGACATCTCATAGTTTTTAGGCCTCCGCTGTTATTTTAACTTTGTTTGCGTTTCATGGTATAGTACTAAAATTTCTATGGGGACAGATGAACTAGAGAAAAATAAAACATGGTGATCAAACCAATAATATTTAATATTATAGTAATTAGGGCATAATTTGTAGACTTATAGTGTAATAAATTATGAACTCTCTAACCACAATTACAGACTCATACTAATGTACATAAGAATTGTTTCAATACTAGTATATACTGATCACATTATTAGTAGTTTTGACCAAGTATATTGAAGGTGAGATCGAATACAACAAACCATGACTTAGATATATCAATAGTAATCTCATTTTAAGAGACATCGACACATTCTCCTTGACTTGTGGTCATTTAACTCCAAATGCTCATAGTTGTCAGCATGTTAAGTGACCAGGCTTAAAGCTTGCAGTTGCAACTTCAATGAATTGTATGAAAGCTGTCACGTCCCAATTTCGTAGAATTGATAGTCGTTCCCCGGACGTGATGCCATGTGAACCTAGGTTGCGATCGCACAAGGCATAATCATAAGGTAATCCGAAACAAAACATATAAGAGAAAGAGCGCAGATAAATTGAATAACACATTGAGACAAAGAAATATTGCATTTTATTGATAATAGACATCATTTACAAACTCTATTACAATTGTGCCGCGCGGGCTTATAACATGACTCGATTACAAAAGGAGTGCCGATGCAATAGCCGTTCCATACATACATCCCTCATTTACAACAAAAGTATTCCAGCCACCTGGATTGGAGGGATGCCGAGACATGTTCCTTGGACTTGCAGACGGACTTCAAAAGTTGAGCTGCGGGGGTCTTCGATGCGCGGTTGAAGTTTCAAAAGCACGAACGTCGCCTTGCTCAGTTGGCATTGTTTGCAAAAACAAAAGTGTAGAACTTTATTGATACAAACTTTGTAAAAGATTACAATTTGAATTCTGGGAAAGTACAACTGTAGGAATCCAATCTAGAAGATGATTGCTTTATCCCTTGGACGATGTAAACTTTGAAGACGATAGCCTCTGAAGTTGAAGACAACTCTGGAATTGAAGGCAAAAAGCCTCAGAAATTGAAGGTAAAAGCCTCGGAAGAATGCAGCAGCACTTGGACAAGAACTCCTGGACTCTCTGAACTTTAAAGTCTGATCTCTCTATGATCTGATCTCTGATCCTTGATCCCTGATCTCTGATCCCCTTGAATGGAAACTTGAAACTCTATTTATAGAGTTCTGAAAAATAACTAACTTTTAGTTATTCTGGACTGTGCATGATGGATTGCGCAACAGTAGACTGCGCAGGCAGTTGCTGGATCATTGGCCAACTATCTTGGACACATGGCATCATTTGATTGAAATGTGCATGATCGTGTATAGACGGTTGCCACGTAATGAACAAATAATGGCATGAATGTCACGTGTATTTTGTCATTTATGTTGATAGAACGCGCAACCTGAATTGCGCTGGCTTTGGATTGCGCAGACTTGGACTGCACAGAAATGGATTGCGCCAACATGGATTGCGCTGCCAGCTGTCCTCGAGCGCCGTACTGAACGATTAAACGAACAGTCGCCTCGTTCTCTGTGCTGTCAGCTGTCAGAAGATTTGATTTGTGTCAGGTAATGATGATTTGCCACGTCAGCCTGCGCGCTTGGTAGTGTGCGCAATCTAGTATGCGAAATCTGTATACTACGCAATCTGATGTCTGTGCAGTTTATTTGAAAGATTTATTTCTTGATCTTTATGACTTTGTTGATGTGTGCAACTTGATTTTTTAGGACCTACAAGACCCCCTTCAAAGTTTTCGAAAGTTGAACTTTTTCAAAATTTTGAAATACTTTGAATTTTGAAATTGTAATCCATTTGCGCATGAAATGAGCTGTCTGCGCAATCTGAGGGATTAGCCCCAATTTCAGGCGTAATCTGAGGCGGCCGTTTCGTTTTCAAAAACTATAAATAGTTCTCTACTTCTCTTTTCTTTCTTTACTTTGCCTTCTTCGTTCACTTTGAGAGAAATTCTGAGCTCTTTCTTCCTTTCTTATCCGACGATCTTCGATGGCTCCCAAGCGTTCCTCCGCCGCTGCCAAGGGCAAGGCCCCCGCCGAATCTTCGGCAAGGGTTGCGCGACGTGCTTCTCGTCACGAAACTGCTCATCCAGTACTGATAGGTAGATGACCTAATCAAAACTCTTTTTAGGGTTTTGATCTCACTTATTCTTTCAGAATCCATCTCTTTTTAGAGATGTGATCATATTGCGCCACCCTTTTTAGGGTTCTGGTTGCACAAATCAGTTCGTTCTTCATTTTTATGAAGGACGACATTCTGCGCAATCGGTTGAACTGTGCTGGCAAAAGTCAGCACAATTTGCTGATTTGTGCGAGACTATCAGCGCAAACTGATGACTGTTTGTTTACGCAGTCTGATTATTGTGCAATCTGATATCGCATAATTTGATGTTGCACAATCTGATGTTTGCGCAAACTGATGACAAAATTTTTGACTTGTCTTGTACTGAATTTTTTGTTTTCTTTGTCTAATGCAGTTAATACTAGAGAAGATCCTGGATATGAGGACTTTGTAGGAACTCTTTCAGAGTCAGAATACAAAGAGGACCTTTCCCATGTGCACTATCCTCAATATGATCTGCCAACTTCCCGTCAGGATATTTTGATAGCCCAAGATAATGAGACACTGCTATGTTTGATGAATGGACAACCTCTGGTGTCAGCAGACGCTGTCATTCACAAGAAGCCATTATTCCTGTTCGGCGATGCTTTTGAGAAAAGCTCTCAACCGAGACCAAGGATGGAAGAAAGGATTGTCCATCAGACGGATAGGTCATTCTCGATACCAGATGTTTTCCGCTACCTCCCCTTATCCGGTATGCTCATGCGAGCTATCCGAGGAAGATGGAATGGAACCTTACACCTTTCCAAGATGCCCGTCCAGGAAGGATTTTTGTGAAGAAGGGGCCGAACAAGAAAGACATGTTCTACAGTTCCTCAGAACGGTATAGTGTCTTGTTAAGAGGTTTGAAACCCGATTGTATTCCGCCGGAGAATTCTTCCTTGTTATTGCCTGTCAGAACTCCAATATTCGTAAATAAGTTTGCAAAGGTCGAAGGAAGGTATCCTGAGCAGGACCTCAGATTAACTGGATTGGTGAATCCAGATTTTAAGAGATAGAACTGCATAGCAAACTGGATTCTGACCAAGTTTGAAAATAAACTTCAGCAAATCAATTTGTACCAAGAAGTGCATGCCACTGTTTATGGTTTTGCCCCCAACCCGTATCTGTTCTTGGCTCTAGCAGAAATGTACAATTACAGAACAGGGACCTTCATGACTCCTGGCGGAGAAATCGGGTTTGTACTTCATGAGATGCAGTACATCTCTTACTTGCCAATGGGGGATGCCCCATATGAAGAATTTGTCCCAACCAATGATGAGTTGGACAAACTTCGAAAAGAGAACGCAGAAATGGTAGCAGTCTTCGAAGAACTGCTATGTCATCATAAAATCTGTTCTCTGTTCTACAAAAGTGCTACATCAAATACCTGCTATTCCTCAAAATGGTTGCCTTATCTGTTCCTTAACCACATTAAAGAAACGAAGACCAAGGAACATGATAGATGCTATCCTGACTTCTTTAGACCACTGAGCAGCAGTGACGTGGTGAAACTGATGGAGGAAAGTGGGGATTTGGATGAAGAGATGAAGGATGATCATCAATGTCCTCCTTTGAAGAAAGGAGATACTCTCGAGAGTTATTTGAGAGTAGGATATAGATTTATGTCAAAAGAAGCCCAATTAGCAGGGTTTCTGACATATTGGCTCCGTCGGTTTGTAGTCCCAGGATCGAGTGCTGTAGACCGCTTCCATCGCGGTGTTCTTTTTGCCGCCATTAGATTAGTCTTCGGCTACAAGATGGATCTTTTGTCAGCGATAACTTGTAGGTTGAATGCCAGTCTTCGTCTGTACGTCGATCTAATGCTGAAAGCTAAGGGTGAAAAAGAATTTTCTCGGTTGGAATTGCCATATACATATCTATTTGGGTGGTTGCTTCTTCACCATCCTACTTTGATGGACCCCGGCATGGGACCGGTCGACGACAGCTTTTTGCAGAGATACTCTCATGGTAAGTGGAAATACACTTCTCTGAGAGATTGTAGATATGCTCTGAACCTGAGCAAAGGATAGAACTTTTGTTGCACTCCTCCTCCTGCTGGATATGAACAAATGCCGACAAATATGATTGACTCGAAGATGCAACCTTTGAGCCGTACAGCTTTTGAGTGGTTGAAGACAATTCGACCGTCCCATTTGGTGTATCTGTTTGAAGAAAAATGTTATTTAGAGCCATATCTCCCCAGTCGATTTGCTCGGAAGTTCGGATACGACCAATTCCATGTGGGAAATGCTATCACGTGCCTTCAAGGAAAGGGTTTCTTGATAGATGGGGCCCGAGCTTGGTCTTATTATAATGCTCGAGATACGAAAGTAACATTCTCGATGCCAGTAAATAGCAATCATGGCCCTCGGATGCTATTTACATACTCAGTATTCTATACATCTCCGAACACCTTTGCTGAGAATTTTAATCTCGCGGATAGCTTCGTGTCTTCAACAAGATTGAAGAGGGGAGGAATCGCCATGTCACTCCCAGGAAATGATGAGGTGCATGAACTAGTAGATGCACCCCTGGAAGCTTCAAGGGACGCTATGTTCCCTGAAGAGGTTAACGCGCCACTACATATTTCTTTGAAGGTGGCTAAATCTCCAGCCAAAAAGAGGAGAAGAGAGGAGCCTCCCGCTCCGGCAGCAAAAAAGAAGCTGATCTTAGATCATTCCTCTGAAAAGATTACCACTAGATCTCAATCTCGACAGCTGGCCGAGACAATTCAGCAAGAAAAGGCTACCACACCGACCTCTGTTCAAAGACAAGTCGAGACTATAAACATAGAGATCTCTGAGAGGCCTCTGAAAAGAAAGAAGAAGCTGGCCCAAAGAAGAAATCGAATGGCCTATCCTTCTAGACGATCCCCGTCTTCAATAGTAGTGGATGTTGCGGCGGGATTCACTATGCCATCTCCCACTCCTATTTCAGAGTCTAGGATTAAAACTCCTAGTCCAGAACATAGGGAAGAGATCGAGCAGAGGAAAGATCCTGATCCGAGAACTGAGGCCGAAGAGCCCAGAGGAAATATCATGGAGGAAGAGCAAGATGTTGTACGATCTCTTTCACCTGCTGCGGAGAAGACTCAACTTCCTCCTACTCCTAGGACTCTCCGCGAAGAGGAAGATCGTGAAGTGATTACGGCTCTAGAAGATTGCAACTACAGTCCGCTGGAGGACTATTTTGACCAAGCTGCAACTACCAGCGGGAATGCACCAGAAGAAGGTGAAGATGAGGAGAGCTCTTCGTCCGAGAATATTGATGAAGATATGCAAGATCCCGAAAGGGATAATGAAATGCATATATCTCCTAATGCTGTCGATGATACCTTAGATCCTAACAAGGAAGTTGAGGTAGAAGCATCTCCAGAAACTGTCGCTGATACCTTAAATCCTGAAGAGGATGTTGAGGTAGAAGTATCTCCAGAAAAAGCAGCAGATGAAGAAGCTCCGGAGGAAACTCCCACCACTGGTCCTCAAGGTATAAAATGAAATTAGCAATCTCCTCTTAAATAGATTGATAGCTAACATCTTTATTTATATTTCCTGCAGATCTTGAGACTCCTCTAGCACCTCCGACGTGCACGGACATAGTGCCTATAACGACGGTGATTGTTAGTAGCTGTCATCATTTATCCTGTAGTTCTGAAGCGGGCAGTAGCCAAGCTGTTATGGCTGAAGCTACTTCTGCTCAGCTAGAGTCTATTCCTGCAGATGATAGGCTCATTGCTGGATTCAACCATGGTAAGACAGTTTACATCTTTAATCTTCTTGGATAATAATAAACAACAGGCAAAATGACAATCTTTACTTTTGCAGAGGAACAACCAGGAGGGGCAACTAGCCCCACTTTGGCTCCTTTATTCAAAGAGCCTGTTGTCCAGACGCGAGAGATTGAACATCCCGCGGCCTCGTCATCAACAGGAGTAGCTGCAACTCCTGGTGCTATAGCGATTAATAATCTTGTGATCCAATCATTTACCAGATGCTTTTTGAGTCTTTGGGACCTCTAGTAAATAGAATGATGGAAAAAGAGGGTACTGATTTTTTATGGTTAGACGTCCAACCTCTCTCTTAGTAAGGGCTATCCGAGAACAAGGTGACGTGGCTCAGGCCACTTTCCCGGATCATATTTTGAATGAGCTAGAGATTTCCATCAAAAACTATAAAGAGCTCAACCAAGGAGACGTGGAGTCTCTAGTGCAGGCAGAGTTCGAACAACTGGCTCAGGCAGCTGACATTGAAAGGGTGAATCTCCAGAACCTTTTGGAAGCTTTCTCTGCAAAATCTGCTGAGTATCAGTCCAAGCTAGAATCAGTGACCTTGATGGCTGAGAGAAAAAAGCAAAGAGCTGCTGAGCTGAGGGCAGAGATTGCTCGTCTCCAGGAGGAATTAGAAAATGAAGTTACTGATCATCAACTTGCAATCCAACAATTCAATGCTCTAATTCAAGAAAGGGATGAGTACGTGGCAGCTCATGATGCTGAGATTACTCGCCGAATGGTGGCCATGCCTGCTTTCAATGAAGAAACCGGGATGGAAGAAGCCAGAAGGATATTGATGTCATCTCGTAAAGAGCGACTACAGACTCTGAAACAACAAATTGCTAGTCTGATAATACCTCCACCTCATTAGAAAGAACTTTTTGTATCTTTGGTAGCACATGTGTTTTTTTTGTAATGTCTCATATTTTGATTAATAAAAGACATTTTGTTGTGGCTCCATTATTTGTTGCATATCTTGTTCAGGTATAAATAATAGATATAGAAAATATATTCAGAGGTACAGGACATGATATATTTCTGAATTTTGTAGGAAAATAATTATATTCATTATATTTGCTCAGAGGTAATATGGACGTGGCAGAATATATCGAATATTATTATTTTAATTGACAACTTAATCAAGAACGATAAGTTGCTGATATGGATCATGAACGATAACGAATCGCCAAAAAGGTGTGAACAAAATAAATCGTCAAAAGGAACGGATAAACCGTCGAATGGTGGAACGAACGGACAAACCGTCAAGTGATAATGAATGAACGGGCGAACCGTCGAATGAATGTGAATGAACGAATGAACCGTCTGATAAACGGATGAACCGTCAGATGAACGGATGAACCTTCAAATGAATGTGAATGAACGGATGAACCGTCAGATGAACGGATGAACCGTCGGATGAATGTGTCGCTTCGTTATTTGGAGAATCTCTGCCTATAAATAGAATAGAAATTTAGCAGAAAGGAGCACTTCCACTTTTCTAACATAAAAATGTCGTCTGGAGATGCACCCAAAAAGACTGAACTCGTTCCGAGGGTTGAGATGGGCATTGAAGAACGTCCTGCTGATCCAGTTCAGCCAATGCAAATAGAAGCAGGCGAAGGTTCGTCTGTACCAAAACCATCGCGAGATATTCTGGACTTCCTGCTTGAACCAGGAAAAATTAAAGAGGAGAAAGCCATGAGGATAGCTGCTTGCAAGTTCCTCGTTGGCTCCAGCAAGGAGGTTCTCGGCTCTTTTGCTGACCGTGTCTTTGAGAAGGACGGCAGTGGTCCGCGTCCCAATGTTAAGAAGGATGATAGTGATCTCCCTTAATATCATGTACTATCATTCATGATGAAATAAAATTTTATTTATGAACTTGGACTTGTCTGATAATTTACAAGCATTTACATTTATACATAGTACTTTTTAAGGAACTTGCCAATGATAGGCATCATTGCAATTCGACCGTCGAGCTCTGAGAGTTGATAGGCTCCATTTGAGAAGACTTTGCTTACAACATAGGGACCTTCCCACTTCGCATCGAATTTACCTTTGCTCATGTGAGTCGTAGTCATAGGACGTCTGACTGTTAGAACAAGTTCTCCTTGTTGAAAGGCTCTAACTTTAACTTTGCGGTTGAAAGTCTTCGAGATGCGGGCTTGATATAGCTCAATATGTTGCTGAGCCATTAACCGCTTCTCGTCGAGTGCTTCTAATTCTTGAAGTCGAAGAAGATCATTGTTCTCTGTAGTGAGCTCATTAGCAATGGCAATCCTTAAAGAAGGAATTTGAAGTTCCAGAGGAAGAACAGCTTCACAACCATACACCAAAGAAAAAGGTATAAAGCCTGTAGGGTTCGGACCATAGTTCGGTAGGCCCATAGACATTTGCCAAGCTTTTCACTCCAATTTCGTTTATTAGTGGATACAAACTTTTTGAGGAGCTTGATAATGGTTTTATTGAAAGCTTCAGCTAATCCATTAGCAGCGGGATTGTAGGCTGTCGAAGCGATATTGTTAATTCGGTGACCATCACAGAATCTTATGAATTTCTGGCTGATGAATTACGGTCCGTTGTCATGGATGATTCGTCGAGGGACACCAAATTGATAAATGACATGGTGTTTGACGAAGTTAATGACATTGCTGGTTTTGACTTCAGCTAAAGGTATAGCTTCAGCCCACTTAGAGAAGTAGTCGGTTATTGCTAGTATAAACCGATGTCCTCTGAAAGAAGGAGGATTAATAGGACCTATGATGTCCATGCCCCAAGCTTCGAGAGGCCAGAAAGCGGCTGTTGGATGTAGAAATTTTGACGGTTGATGAATAAAATCTGTATGGATTTGACAGGCTCGGCATTTTCTTGCATATTCAATGGCATCTGATACCATTTTTGGCCAGTAGTAACCCATGCGTCGGATACGATCCTGTAGTTTAGGACCGGGTTGATGTGCTCCGCAGATACCGTCGTGAGCTTCACGCAGTACTTGTTTTGCTTCATTACCCGCAAGACAGCGCAAGAGTAGGCCGTCATAAGTCCGCCGATAAAGAGTCTTGGTGGTTTGATTGTAGTAGAATCGGAGAGATCGTCGTCGAACACTTGTAGCCTCCTTAGGATCTTCGGGGAGTATGTCGTGAACCACGAAGTCGATGAAAGGAGTTCTCCAATCTTCATCGATAATGTTGACTTCAACAAAGTTGCTGAACTCAATATTACGATTGTTTTCGATGCAGAACAATTCTCGGTTGGAGATAACTACCACTTGTTGTCTCTTAATAGGGATGGCTAAGATAGCTGCAAGGTTGGCTAAGGCGTCTGCTTCGATATTGCAAGCTCGACGAACATAGTCGATGAAGAAAGCTTTGAATGATGTAGCCATGCTGATCGCTGCTTCAAAGTAAGGTACCAGATCTTGATGGCAGACTTTATAAGTTCCTCTAACCTGGTTGACAACCAGCTTAGAGTCGCCATAAACTTCGAGATATTTGATATTCAATTGCTTGGCTAATTGAAGACCGATGAGTAGAGCATTGTACTCTGCTACATTATTGGAGCAGGATTCATCTAGAGAGTAAGCTCTTTGGATAGTTGATCCGTCTGGAGAAACGAGAACAACTCCAACTCCTGCTACAATAGCACCATTGGGTCCGATTCTGGATGCTCCGTCAAAGAATAGACACCAGGTTGGAAATTCTTCAGAGATCATGTTGACTTCCAACGTCTCGTCTGGAATTTTATCGTAAAGTTTGGACATCTCTGGAACAGGATGAGCTGCTAAGAAATCCGCCAGTACTTGACCTTTGACAGACTTTTGAGGAACATACACCATGTCATATTGGACTAGAAGAATGGCCCATGTAGCCAGCCGAGAGTTGAGCGTGCTAGGCTTTTTCATCAGTACCCGAAGAGGATTGACTCGGGATATGACATGAATAGTTTGACCGATGATATAATGCCTTGTCTTTTGAACGACGAATATAAGGGCTAGACATTCTTTTTCAATCGGACTATAACGGTGTTCAGCACCAATCATAGTACGACTGAGATAGTAGATGGCCTGTTCATGACCTTCTTTATTCTTTTGGATGAGTAAAGCACCCAATGAATGGTCCATAGCACGGACATACATTAAGAATGGAATGCCCGAGATTGGTGGCACCAAGACTGGTGGGTTCATGAGATATCGTTTGATGTCGTCGAATGCTTGTTGACATTCTTCAGTCCAAATAAAAGATACACCCTTCTTCATTAATTGAGTGAATGGTCTGCAGGATCCAGACAAGTTCGAAATAAATTACCTGATGTACGCAAGTCGACCTTGGAATCCTCGCAGCTCTTTTAGGTTGCGTGGAGGACGCATCTCTTGAATGGCTTTGATCTTCTCGGGATCCACGTGTATACCCTTAGAGGTAATGACGAAGCCGAGAAACTTGCCACTAGAGACACCCAAGAATGACTTGGTGGGATTCATCTTGAGCTGATGTTGGCGCATGAGATTGAAGATTGTTCTCAAATCTTGGATATGATCTTCTTTCAGACAACTTTTAACAGTGATATCATCAACATAACATTCGACTGTTTTACGAAGATGTTCTCTGAAAATGGTACTCATAGCCCGTTGGTAAGTTGCACCAGCGTTCTTGAGACCAAATGGCATCACTGTGTAGCAATAGACTCCCCGAGGAGTGCGGAAAGAAGTATGTTTTTCATCTTCAGGATTCATCTTGATCTGATTGTATCCAGAGAATCCATTCATAAAAGATATTCGCTCGAACCCACAGGTATTGTCAATCATGACGTCCGTAATAGGGAAAGGAAATTCATCTTTCGGACATGCTTTATTAAGATCTCGAAAATCAATACAGACTCGAACCTTGCCGGTTTTCTTCAGGACTGGAACAACGTTGGCTACCCAATCAGGATGTTGTTCTTCTCGAATAAAGCTACAAGCGATAAGCTTCTTGACTTCATCATCAATTGCGTCCATCATTTCAGGCTTAAATCGCCGTTGCTGCTGTTTGACTGGCTTAGCATTAGGCAAAATATTCAGTTTATGAGTAGCAATTTTAGGATCTAAACCTGGCATGTCTTCGTAACTCCAAGCAAAGACATCAAGGTATTCTTTAACGAGAAGAATCAACTCTTGTTTATCTGCTTATGGAAGATTCTTGCTAATAAAAATTGGACGAGGTGACTCGCTTTCTCCTACATCAACTTGAACTAGTTGATCTTCAGTAGGAGGTTCTCTTTGTTCAAATCGGAGTACCCACTGATTATCCATCTGTTGAGCCCAAGGATCTGTTTCAGGATTTTCTTCAACGTCCTCATCATAGCCTTCCGGAAGTTCAGCAGAGACCATATTAGAAGATACGATCACACGATGGACTTCACCAATGCTGGTGTCAAAATTCCATGACATGGAATCAGAAGAGTTAGAACGTTCTTCGCTATCAGAGTCGGAAACTGCTGGGGATAACATCAGAGGAGAAGCATATTCGAGACCTCTTTTGGTCTTGCTGTAATACATATCATATTTTCCTTTTGGAACAGCCGTACGAATAGGAGTTCGTCTACCCTTACCGTAGTTGAGGCCATTTTTAAAGTCATAACCCATCTTACGGATGATGTCTTTTGATTGTTGACTATAACGACAGAGTTGTAGATGTCCTGTATCGTTAAGCTTGCTATCATCTGTATAGCTGAATTGTTGTTCTGGTCCTTTACTAAAAAGTATTGGACTTTCGCCTTTCTTTCGAGCAGGGACAATACGGTAAGAGTCATCTGGATCTTCAAATGAGACTTCTGTTTGAAGAGATTGTACAACTCCCATTGTAAATGATTTAAAGCTATCTAACATATCCAAATAGCATTTAGTATGATAAATAACATCAGTATACTAGAAACTAGATACTTTTTCATTGATCTGTACATATAAATTTACAGCAGGACCTTTAGCCTTAGCAGGCTTAGTCAAATTAATTACAAGAGGAGGAGAGAAAGAACGTGGGTGAGCTCCCTTTTTTCCTTGTTATGAGATAAATCAACGACAAGTGGCTCAGAAGAAGTGAGCTGCTTTTTGTCATTCTTCCGACGTAAGTCGATAACAAGTGGCTCAGAAGAGGTGAGCTCCCTTTTATCCTGATTGCCATCAACCGATTTCTTCTGAACTGGCAAGTGAATAGCCATTGGTTTAGAAGACTGAGGATGAGAAACATGCCCTTTGACAGGTATAATAAGAGTGTCTTTGGGCACTGCTTCTTGGTCTTCTTCAGTATCCATGGCCAATACCACTTTCATAAATTCTTCTTTATACATATGAGCATCGTTGCAATACGCTTCGACACCTTTGAAAGGATAAAGGTCTGCAACTTCCTTGTGAACTTGTCCTTTATCATCAACATATTTAAAGCATTGATGAAGAGTTGATGGAACAATATTGTGTTCATGAAGGAAGGGTCTTCCCAGAAGAGCGTTATAAGAACAACCATGCTTGTCGATGATATAAAAGGTCACCTTTGTGCGAAGATTGCCTATTTGGAGTTTTAAGCGGATCTTGCCCAAAGGTTCACTCCTTCCTTGGTTGAATCCCAAGATAGTGGTGATTGTGCTTAAAAGACTATGCACTGGTATCTTCAATGCGTCTAGCATCGTCTTTGGTATGATGCTGAGAGCAGACCCTGGATCTATCAGGATACGATCGACTTTCATCGAATCGACATACCCTGTATAGTAGAGAGAACGATCATGTCTATTATCCTCCAGCAGCATATCATCCTGAGTGAAAGTGATGTTTGGAATCAACTCCAGGACACTATGACAGTGACAGCAAGAGACTGGTTCTGATTCTGACTTTTTGAGAAGAGTTAAGCAAGTTTCAGCCTGCATCAGAGCTTCACTTAAAGTTTCTCGAGTCTCTTTGGAAAGACGCAAGAGGTCGAAAATTGATAGCCTAGTCGGTGTATTGCCTAATTGAGCCAATATATCAAAGTTATACGACTTTTCAAGTCCTGTAGGAGATGATTTCTTCAGGGGCTTGTCAAAGCGGACTTGTTGCTTGCCTTTGTCAAAAACCACCGGCTTGGGAGGAATAGGCACTACGACTGGTGAGGATGTGGAAAGAATCTCTTCAGAGGAAGTAGATTGTACTGGAATAGGTTCAGAAGAAGAGACAGGATTCTCTTGAGTATCAGGATACTCCTTCAAGTAAGCTTTCCCTGATCTGGTGCCTAGCATAATTTTTTCGTCAACTATGTAGTCGAAAGACACCATGTTGCAAATCTTTGTCTTGCTTTTGGAGCAGTCTTTCTTCTTAGAAGAAGAGAAAACTTCGAACTTGGAAACAAGATCTGGATGGATCCACATAACTTTGCCGTTGTCAAGAGACAAGGGAACAAGACCTTCACTTGGTGGAGGCGGGAGATTCTCAATCTCAAGAGTAGCTTTGGGACTAGGAATGACACCGTGTTGTACCATCTGCGGAGGAAAGTCACCAAACTGGACTGAAACCATATTCGCAGTAACGGTCTTCTCATCTTGCTATAGAGCAACGACACCAGCATTGACAAGCTCTTGAATTTTACCCTTGAGCACGTAGCATGCTCAAGTAGGGTGTCCAATGAACCTGTGGTAGACACAATATTTAGGATGATCTGTCTTACCGACTTCATCAGGTTTCTTTGGGTCTGGGAGCTGAATCTTGTTGCTTTTGAGTAAACATTCAAAGATGCTTGCAGTGTCATTCTCGTCGAAGGAATATTCCACTTTCGGACGAGGTTCTCTCGGTGGAGGTGCAGAAGGAGTAGAAGTGGATGTAGGCGGAGCCACATTGACTGTTAAAGATTCTTTATTCTTATTCAGATTGATATTCAAAGTCTCTTTTGCTTTACGGTTGTTCTGGCGGTTGCCACCACCTGATGTCTGGTGTTTATCTCGATCGGGGTTAGACATTTGTACCCCAAATTGCTTGAACTTCTTGGCACTCACTTCCGCAGCTTTGGCGTTGACAATGAATGAGGGCCAATCTTGGAACTGGGTAGATCCTGTCCACATACGGATGATAGACAAAAGATTTGCCTTACAAGTATCAATAGTGACAGCAGCTGGAGTTCCGGGAGGCATATTCAAGGCTTCACGGCAGAACCGTTCGATGAAACTCTCAGCAGTTTTATTATGTTTCTGTTTGATTTTGTTGAGAGCCGACATAGTCATGTCGTTGAATCCTTCATAGAACCTTTCCAGAAAGATTTGCTTGAGACCTGAGAAGGAAGTGATACAACCATCGGGCAAACTTCTGTACCAGTCATATGCTACGCCGGCTAAACAACCGACGAACACTCTGGTAAGAAGAGCGTCATTTGGCTGGAGTTGAACGGTCATTACCTCAAAATGATTGATGAACTGACTAGGAGAAGTACTGCCATCAAACAAAGAGATCGTTGGGATCTTGTACTTTGGTGGGAATGGAACTTCTTTCCATTCAATTGGATAAGGCTGCTTGATCCCCAATCTTTGCAAGTTGTCTTTCTCTTTGAAAGCTTGGAACTGGGTTCGCAAGAGTTTGACAGCTTCATTAGCGTCTTCAAATGACGAAGAAGGAGCAGGTTGAGTTAGAGTGGTAGGAGGAGGAACAACATTGTAAGCACTACCCCCAGCTCCTGACTGACTAGGTGTAGTTTGAACTTGTACTTGTACAGGAGGCATTTGAGGAGACACTACCCCCAGCCCAGTATTGGCAGGTACTGAAGATGCTATGATCTCTGAATTTATAGCAGTAGGTACAGTCGGTGGTGTGGCATGTTGTGCCACAATAATAGAATGCATACTAGCAACCATTTCAGCCATGGTTTTTAGCTTGTCTTCTAGTGCAGCGATTTGCTGTTCTTGTTTTGTAGAAGTTGAAGCATCTGGATCTTCATTGACAACATAAGCTGTCACTTCTCTTGGTACAGTGGAAGACACTGTCTGTTCAGAGCTTTCGCTGTATGCATCATAGTCGGAGAAAGAGTCGTCTCCTGACTGAGAAGTAGGAAGATAACCTGAAAGGTTTTGAGGAAGATTCCTTTGACCGATTGTATCTCGGCTTCGAGAACGGGTATGTCGAAACACTCCTTCAGAAGATTCTTGGAGTAATTCTAAATACCGTTGACTTAGTTTACGAGGTTTGCCATGCTTAGAGCACCTTCTATCTCCAGTGTCTCGGAAAGTCATGTTGATAGAAGCATACAAGACTTCATCTTCCTCTGACACTACTTTAGAGTTTGTAAAAGTCAGACAATCAAAGATAGATCTTTTTGTTGTTTGACAACAACATTGGATGATGACTTTGTGGTTGCAATGATGATCAGATGGTTGAACTGGAAGTGTTGAAACATTGTCTCGTTTTTGTCTGAGATGTTCTCGGATATCGGGAACAATAGCAGGATGAGAAAAACTCTGAGGGATCTGTTCTTTGATAATGTTCGAAACATGATTCCGATTCTTCAAATGTTTAGTCCCTTGAGTGTACAGGGAAGTGGTCACTTCATTGGCATAAGTGTCGGGATTTTTAACCCTGGAGATTTATTTTTGATGATGTTTGGTCTTCGGCATTGGTTGTTTGCGTTTCACCGAAGTGGGTCCGTTGAGATAAGTCCTTAGATCTGCAAATTCACCCCCAGGGGTTTCTGTTTGAGACACCAGCAGTTTTCTCTGTCTGGAACGGGAAATCTTGAGAGTTGGGAGGTCCTGGAATTCTGCTACCGTGGTAGGCAGAATACCTCTTTGGTCAGTGCAAGTTCTCTTGTCATAAAGGAAAGAAGAATCCTTGTTTGAAAGAATTCTAATACTGATTGGTGCCGAGGCACGTTAAGATTGATCTTCTTCGGTAAAAACTGAAGAAGATTGAGAAAAGACCAAAGGGCCTTTTTCTTTGTTTTGTGAAGAAGGGTTAGCTAAAGAGCGTTTCCCTCTATTGTCTTCCAAGTCATAAGACAAGGAAGTTTGAGAAAAGACCAACTGGCCTTTTCCTTTGTTTTGAAGAGGAAGAGGAATAGCCAAAGGACTACCCCCAGTGGATTGCTTCGTAGCAACAGTATGTTTGGGAAGAGGAGTAGAGCCTTTCCCCTTGTTATAAGAAGAAGAGAGTTTAGCCAAAAGGCTGTCATTCTTGGATTGCACAGGAGCAGTTTGCGCATGAATGGATGGCGCACTGGTTCTGTCCACAGAGACTATGGTTTGCACATCAGGAGTTCTTGCTACAGAATGCTTAGGGTGGACTCTGGTTGCTGGAGTGTTGGTTTGCACAGACATATTGGCAGCTAATTGCGCCAGAGGCATAGGAGTCTTGTACTTGGCTAAGGCAGCATATGAAGTACTCTGTATACTGGCAATATCAGATTACGCAGCATTAATTGAGACAGATTGTGCAGCAGGCTTGGTGACAGAAACTTTGGACTGCGCAGCAGTCTTGCTAGCAGACTGCGCAGGAGTCTTGCTGGAAGCATCAATAGACTGCGCATCAGTCTTTGGGACCCACACTGGGCGTACTTTGTTTGTGGCAGAAGTGGTTGCAGTGTGAGGAGTGGTCTTGGAGTTGATCATAGCCTCGTAGGCTGTCTAGTTGATCTGCACAACCAGTGCCTTCTGCGTCTTTCCAATAGACGCTATGTCACATTGAGTTGTCACTTCCTCATCGGAGGAGAAAGTCGTCCCCAGTAGAGTCGCCATTTTGTTTGCAAAAACAAAAGTGTAGAACTTTATTGATACAAACTTTGTAAAAGATTATAATTTGAATTCTGGGAAAGTACAACTGTAGAAATCCAATCTAGAAGATGATTGCTTTATCCCTTGGACGATGTGAACTTTGAAGACGATAGCCTCTGAAGTTGAAGACAACTCTGGAATTGAAGGAAAAAAACCTCGAAAATTGAAGGCAAAAGCCTCGAAAGAATGCAGCAGCACTTGGGCAAGAACTCCTGGACTCTCTGAACTTTAAAGTCTGATCTCTCTATGATCTGAACTCTGATCCTTGATCCCTGATCTCTGATCCCCTTGAATGGAAACTTGAAACTCTATTTATAGAGTTCTGAAAAATAACTAACTTTTAGTTATTCTGGACTGCGCATGATGGATTGCGCAGCAATTGGATTGCGCAACAGTAGACTGCGCAGGAAGTTGCTGGATCATGGGCCAACTATCTTTGACACATGGCATCATTTGATTGAAATGCGTATGATCGTGTATAGACGGTTGCCACGTAATGAACAAATGATGGCATGAATGCCACGTATATTTTGTCATTTATGTTGATAGAACGCGCAACCTGAATTGCGCTGGCTTTGGATTGTGCAGACTTGGACTGCCCAGAAATGGATTGCGCCAGCATGGATTGCGCTGCCAGCTGTCCTCGAGCGCCGTACTGCACGATTAAACGAACGGTCGCCTCGTTCTCCGCGCTGTCAGCTGTCAGAAGATTTGATTTGTGTCAGGTAATGATGATGATTTGCCATGTCAGCCTGCGCGCTTGGTAGTGTGCGCAATCTAGTATGCGCAATCTGTATACTGCGCAATCTGATGTCTGCGCAGTTTATTTGAAAGATTTATTTCTTGATCTTCATGACTTTGTTGATGTGTGCAACTTGATTTTTTAGGACCTACAGGCACGTCCCTCATGATTAATACCACCTATAGAGAGCGAGGGTCAGTACGATCATATGTACTAGCGAGTAGCTCATTAAAACCCATGCTCTCATTTGTTCAAGCAGTTTTATAAAACATGATAAATATTTGGTGATCTTTTTATTCTTGTCTTAGGATCGATTTTAGGTCATAGACTCTTGGCCTATTTGTGTCTCTAGACCATCACCGTGCCAACAACGTTAACTTATCAACTCGTGCTTGCCTTTCGACCCATATTTGAAAAGCAACAACTTGGTCGTGCCATAAATTTGGTGCGTGCTTCAACATCGAGGCCGTGCCTCACAACTTAACACGAATTAACCAAACTTGCCCTTACGGCCTTTCCAGACTTAACTCGAAACAACCAAGTCTGACTTATGTAACTCTATGCCAACGACATAATACTCGACGCCACATCTCGTGCCAAAGCACGTGTCTTTGCTATCGCCAATTCTTAGGCTTCATACTGGTGTTGCAACCATATATACCTTTTCTAGACTAAGTTTGTGCCATGCTTACACTTTTCTTGATTCGATCGACACCGTACATGCGAATTGTCGCTCAGCATGCCAACTTGTCTATATAAAAGGTCGCTGGCAATTCAAGCCATCTTGGACTTGTAGGTGGTGCAGACGAGACCCTTGTAGCTAAGGGTAGCTAGCCCTGCTCAAGTCTTCGAATCACCGCGATGTATTCTTGCCTAACTACCTTGCTTTCCTCCTAAGCCGATACGGTCCTGTGGCCCCACGCTACCGAATTGAGGGCACGAAACCTTGTGCACAAGTTGTCCATGACCACGCACCTACGAGAACTTCTAGACTCAACGTAAATGCATGGCCTAACTATCACAACTTACTTTCTTTGCTTCACTTCTTTACTTTTCATACTTCTTTTGTAGAGCCTAAACCAGGGTTGCCTAGGCGACTGACCTACAGTCCCGACATATTTCTCCTTGGCGACTAACCTACAGTCCCGACATATTTTTCAGTGTTTCCATACTCTTATTGACTCAACTTATGAATGACTAATTCATAGCCTTCCAGCATAACTTTGAACAAATGTGTTATATATGTGCCATAGACCGTGGCACACTTATCTTTGAACCAATCGTAGCTCGTTCCTTAAACCAACTTGTGTTTTGTGCGACACTATAGCCCAAGTCATACTCTTTATGACAAGCATTGAGATCGTGGGACTATGTGGCTATGACAACCGCAAAAATTATAGAACAATGCTTGCTTTGACTTTGATAGCCTGACATAACTTTTGCCTAACTCAACCGTGCAATAAATTAACCCGTGAGACGAGCAAAGGATATGCCAAGCCTTCCACCGTAGAAACGTGCATTCAGACTTGTGGGACACTTTTGCTAAGCTAAACATGGGACAATGCATGCTTTATCAAGCATTTATACATGCGACGCCTGTGACTTATGCTAAGTTCATAGCTTTGTGGCAACATAGACCAACTTTTCTTCTTCCAAGCCAAGGGACGAAGGACCGAGCATCATTTTGAAAGTACGCCGTGCACATTTCTAAGCCGATAATGGGACCTTTCCATATTCTGACTCAATCTGGCCCAACTTGGAATTATTCTCTTAGCTATGTGGATTCGTCTCTTTTATTATCAAGCCTACTAGTACAGTTGAAAACTTTCTTTTTATTAGTGTGAAGTCCAAGTTGAGGCAAGTTCATCGAAGTTACCCACCTGAGCGAGGAGTTGCCTTGACTGAGCAGGACTTAGAGAGAATCATTGTATGGCTAAGTCCAAATGTCGTTGGCGATTTTGATTCCTCCGGTTGAACTAAGTGGCACAGGACATTATATTATTACACCACTTAGAAACAGTTTCATCCTTGAAACTTATTGAGTACACACTCATCGACCTATCACTTTAATTCAACATCCAATGATGCTCGCACATACTTCTCCTATGTATTTCTTAAATCCAAGCCGCACTCGTGCATATAAAAAACTTATTTCTAGGACAAACCATCCGATCAATCAAAATTCAAGTACATTTGAAATCCAATGATCGCACTACCTGTCACGCCCCAGAACCAGAATACTGGAGAGCGGGGGCGGACATAGCCAGCTACGTATATTGAAATGGAATCCACCTCGCTATACGGTCACGGCTGTCTAGATATGAGGGTTTACTACAAGCCAACGGTCTCTTAGGGTCAAGCCTATTGTCTCAATCCCAACAAGTAATATAGTTACAAGATGTTAGATCACCAAATATACAGTAAAAGGCGTCCCAAATATTACATATTTAGTTGATCATGAAGCTAGTCTTACCAAAATGCGAGGACTAGCAAGAGTTAAGTCATACATGATCAACCCTAGGATTTGTTAATCATGTTACAGCCCGTAGGTAGACAGTAAGTAAATGTGCATCGAGCTAACAAGTGCTCGTCGGCTAAACGCCTCAAAATAATAATTTACAAGGGAGTGAGTGAAACAAAATGGAAAACCCACTTGTAGGCCGGGTTCCTTCTAGTCGCCACCATCGGGCTGGAGGTTCGGTAGATCCTCGGGAGCTGCTCCGAAATCTGGCCACACAAAACCAGCTGGGTCAAACCCCAGAAAGAGCAAGTGCCACAAAGGAGGCCATGAAATAAGAACAAAAGCTAGCATATCTGAACATGAGAAAAATAGAAGAAAGTGCAAGTAATAAAAGTACAACAGGACAATAAATGACTAGGGACATGGAACCGTTCCGGGAGCCAGATTACAACCCGTAAACCAAACAAGGACCGGAATTGTAACCCTTCGCCTGAATAGCCCTTGTCTCTTTTCATTTATTGTTTGGGATAAGTAAAACAATCATGCACAGGAGTACCAGGGTACAGGGACTAGACAAGACTTGGACCAGGCTGGACACCATGCATTCACAAGCGGCCAAGCAAATACTACGGCTTACTACATAACTAATTAGGGTTATCACAAGCCTAATTACTAACAAGATGCAAGTGAGAAATTTCTAGTCCCAAGCCCTGCAGACCATCTAGTTATCCTTCCGCGGGGTGGATAGTATGGTTGGGTACATCGCCCAGGAGACGATATACCCTTAGGTGACTTAGAGGTGCAACACATGACGGTGTGCTGGAAATGTGCTCTACTCGTCAGCAAGCTACAAGTCCATTAAAGTGCCCAGATAACGAGATTGCCTGTGACTGGAAATTCTCTATGAACTATAGTTTGATCTAATCATTAGCCTAATCCATATTTAGTGCGAATCCCTGGCCGTGGTACCCAGGGAGTCACGTCCTAGACATGATGCAAGACAAGACAAGTAGATTTGCACAAGCGACAAGAAGGAACACCCACGGTGTCAGGGGCAAGTCAAGTTAAATTATCAGGTTATCAAGTCAAGTCAAGTCAGGAGTGCGTCACGGCGGGCTACTATCAAGATACTAAGTTACAGGGGATTAATTACAGGTCGCAGGTTACAAGTTAAAAGCCACAAGTTACAAGCACCCAACAAGTTACTGCCAAAATCTGAGAATGCTAGCCATAAATTAAAATACAGAAGATCGTGTCAAGGCGTGCCGGGTCAAGTCAAGTCGTGCTGTGGGCAAGAAATGTCAGAAAACATAAATCAATAAGAGAAGGCAAGGACCAAAGGAAAACCGAGGGACACCATGGCACAAGGTGTGCTAGGTCAAGGGACAGCCCAAGGGCGCGACCAAGTGCGCAGGGGGCAGATGGCGCAGGGGGCAAAGCGCACAGGGGCGGCTAATGGGGCACGGCCGAGGGCGCATGGGCCAATAGCGCAGGGGGGGCGCAGCCAAGTGCGCAGGGGGCAGATGGCACAGGGTCGAGGGCGCATGGGCTGATGGCGTACGACCGAGGGCACATGGGCCGATGGCGCTCAGCCGAGGGCGCATGGGCCATTGGCGTACGGCCGAGGGCGCATGGGCCGATGGCGCGCGACCGAGGGCGCATGAGCCGATGGCGCACGGCCGAGGGCGCATGGGAGGGGTGCACAGTTCGCCAAGGGGCAAGCTGCGCTGGTCAGCTAGCGCTAAAGAGCGCTGGCCGAGGAAGGCTGCGCATTCAGCCTTGCGCTAAAGAGCGCAGGCCGAGAGGTCTTCTTCTCCAGCTAGGCTGAGAAGATGAACCAAGAGCACCAAAAACTTCAATTCTCCATATCTTGGTCAAATCAAAACCAAATTTAGATTTTCAAAGTTCTAATTTATGTAAAATTGAATTCTTTTCCACATAGAAGCCTCAAAATAAGGAAAAATCTAAGTTTAATAGATCAAAACTAAGAAAAATCTGAAAATATTTAAAACTTAGATCTAGAACAAAGGAGACTCCAATTCATAAAATGCCAAGTTCTAATGTTGCTCTCCATGGCCTAATCTAGCTAATGGACAAATAAAATATGGTGCTTATTTGGTGGCAAGGTGCACTTGCCTATGGTGTTGGTGGAGGAAGGAGGAAGAAGAAGATGGAGGAATTAATAGAAATTATGGAGGAGAGAGAAAGTTAGGTGGGGATTTAATAAGGGTGGTTGTGGTGGAATGAGGGTGGAGTATAGGTTAAAGTGTTCCATTGGGTTTAAAATCAAACCAAACCAAACCAACTAAAATCGAGCCGAGCCGAAACCCCAAAATACGAGAAAACCCAAAATTCCGCAAGTCGGAAAAAATAAAAATACATGCCAAAATCCAACTACGAGTATAAATACAAAATACGGGAAATAAGGGTGACAAATCTACCCACCTTAAAAGAATTCCGTCCTCGAAATTTAATCAAGGTGCTAGAGACTGCCACGGCAAGCTACACTAAGCACCAACAACTACACTAAGCAGTTCAATCATACAATCATACATGCAAGCAAGGGATGGAAAGTATAAGACATAAGAAAGACATTATACCTTACGAGTCAAATAAGTAGGGATATCGCGATCGGATATCATCCTCACGCTCCCACGTTGACTCACCTAGAGAGTGATGACCCCAAGCAACACGGACTAAACTAATAGTCTTGTTCTTGAGTATCTTTTCCCTCCGGTCCAAAATAGACACGGGCTTCTCCTCATACGAAAGGTAGGTACCAACAACCAATTCCGAATGGTCCAGGATATGGCACGGGTCCGAAATGTACCATCGTAATTGGGATACTTGGAATACATCATGTACCTCACTTAGCGACGGCGGAAGAGCAAGACGATAGGATACATCTCCTACTCGCTCCAGGATATCGAACGACCCTATATACCTAGGACTAAGCTTTCTCCGCACGCCAAAGTGAATGACGCCGCGGTTAGGCAAGATCCTAAGGAATACATGGTCGCCGATAGTAAACTCTAAGGGACGCCGATGGGTATCGGCCCAATGTCGCTGGCGGTCTTGGGCAACTCGAAGATGATCCCTAAATTTTCTGACTACTTCAACTGTCTGGGCAATCATTTCTGATACAATGCCTCGAACGGGACCATCTGAATACTAGCCTGGAAACTATTAATGTACGAGAATTCTACCAGGTGCAGGTGATCCTTCCATGAACCACCGAAGTCGAGTGTGCAAGACCTCAACATGTCTTCAAGAGTCTGGATTGTGCGCTCTGACTGGCCATCTGTCTGCGGATGATATGTCAAACTGAACTGGAGAGGAGTTCCCAAACTCTCCTACAGGCTATGCCAAAAGTGTGACGTGAATCTCTAATCCCTGTCCGAGGTAATACTGACGGGCACACCGTGAAGCCTGACAATCTGTCTGAGGTACATCTTTGCCAACTGAGCCGTTGACTGCCCAACTCTGAATGGGAGAAAATGAGCCACCTTCGTGAGCCTGTCCACTATAACCCAAATAGCATCTCGACCAGCTGGGGATCTAGGCAATCCTGTCATAAAATCTATGGTCACATGCTCCCACTTCCATTCTAGAATCGGCAAGGGCTGAAGAAGTCCAGCGGGCCTCTGATGTTCAGCTTTAACCTGTTGGCAAACCAAACACCGAGAGACAAACCGGGCTATCTCCCTCTTCATGCCATTCCACCAGAAATGCTGACGAATATCATGGCACATCTTTGTACCACCGGGATAAATAGAATACTGTGAACTGTGAGCTTCTGCCATGACCTCCTGTCTGATATCCCTACTGGATACACAAAGATGAGTGCCGTGTCGAAGTGTACCATCTTTATGAATGCACAACTCTGGTCTTTTTCCTGTCTCACACTCTGCTCTGAGCCACTGAATCTTGGAATCTGTAGATTGTGCCACCCGGATCCTCTCAACTATGCTGGACTGAACCTGTAGACTGGCCATCAATGCCACACTGGTAGGAAGAACCACTTCAATTCCCATCTTCTGAAAATCTGCCAATAACTCTGGTTGCGCCGTTAGGAAGTAAATTCCGGCTCTCCGGCTCAACGCATCTGCTACGACGTTGGCCTTCCCTGGGTGATACTACAAATTCACATCGTAGTCCACCAGTAGCTCGAGCCATCTTCTCTGCCGCATATTAAGGTCCTTCTGGGTGAAAACATACTTCATGCTCTTATGATCGGTAAATATCTCCACTCTATCTCCGTACAAGTAGTGCCTCCACAACTTGAGTGTAAATACTACTGCTGCCAATTTCATGTCGTGGGTCGGGTAATTCTTCTCATGATCACGAAGTTGACGTGATGCATAAGATATTACCTTCCCATGCTGCATCAAGCCACACCTCAATCCTCTGTCTGAAGCGTCGCAATAAACTGTGAATCCTCCGATCCCATCTGGAAGTGTAAGAATGGGAGTCGTTATCAACCCTTGTTTCAACTTCTCAAATAATTTCTGACACTCTGCTGTCCAAGCAAACTGCACAACCTTATGGGTCAACTGGGTCATCGGTGCCGAAATCCTTGCAAAATCTGAAACGAATCGCCGGTAGTAGCCGGCTAATCCAAGAAAGCTGTGAACCTCTGCCACTGAGCTAGGTACTGGCCATGTCTCGATAGCCACAATCTTCTGGGGATCTACTTCCACTCCTCCTCGGGTAATGATGTGACCCAAGTACGAAATGCGATCGAGCCAGAACTCGCATTTGCTGAACTTGGCGTACAACTGGTGCTCTCTAAGCATCTGAAGGACGATTCTGAAATGCTGCTCATGCTCCACTTCGCTCTTACTGTAGACCAAGATATCATCTAGGAACACGATCACAAACTGATCCAAGTAAGGCATGAAAATTCGATTCATGAGGTCCATGAATACGGCCGATGCATTGGTCGCTCCAATGGGTATAACAAGAAACTCCCAATGCCCATATCTCGATCTAAACGCTGTCTTCGGGATGTCCTGCTCTCTGACTCTGATCTGGTGGTATCCTGACCACAAGTCTATCTTCGAGAATACTGAAGCCCCTTTGAGTTGATCAAACAAGTCATCTATCCTCGGGAGAGGGTATCTGTTCTTGATTGTTACCGAGTTCAAGGTACGATAATCTACACATAACCTGGACGTACCATCCTTCTTTTTTACAAGAAGCATCGGGGATCCGCAAGGCGATCCACTTGCACGAATGAATCCCTTGGTCCTGAGTTCTTCAATCATCATGTACAAAATCTCTAACTCAGAAGGCGCCATCCTGTAGACTCGCTCTGATACTGGTGCTGTCCCGGGGATCAAGTCTATAGTGAACTCAATCTCCCGCTCTGGCGGCATCCCTGGATGTTCCTCTGGAAAGACATCTGGGAACTCTTCAACTATCCTGGGTAACTGTGCTGCTGCTACGGCCATCCGTAACACTGGAGAGGATGGTTCCACTGCGCCTCTAGAAAATAAAAACTCTGGCTCGCCTGGAATGCTGAAAACAACCCTGCCAATATGGCAGTCTATCCTAGCATACTGGTTCCTCAACCAATCCATGCCTAAGACTACATCATAGTTTGTCATAGGGAATTCTATAAATCTAGCGGGGAACTCTCTTCCGCTAACTACGATCCGACACGAGGAAAACACTAGATCTACTCCCACAAGACCATTACCAGTAAGTATATTGAGCCTCACTGATAATGACTCGGGCTCCAATCCTATCCGTGTTGCGAATCGTGCAGACATGAATGAATGCGATGCACCAGAATCAAATAATACCAATGCTGGAGAGGAGTTGACGAGAATAGTACCTGCCACTACCTCACCTGGTGCAAATTCTTCTTCCATAGTCATCATCATGGCCTGACCTTGTCCTCTAGCTACGGGTCCCCAATGCTGGAAACTTTTCTACCTGCTCTGCACTTGGGCTTGGGTATACTATTGCTAGTTCTGCTGATAAAATGCCTGGGCCTGAGGCAACAATGGCCTCGGGTACTGCTGCTGCTGCATAGGTGCTGGTCCCCTAACCGACGGACTGGTTAGGTTAGAAGAGGACGAACTACCCCTATTCGGGCATGCTCCTATCTTGTGATCTGCCGCTCCACAAGCCAGGCACAATCCTTGTGCTCTACGACAATCCGCCACTACATGGCCTGGATTCCCGCAATGAGAACATCCCATCGCGGAAGTCTGCTTCTGCTTCTGTTGTTACGGGTACGTCGGGTCGAATGCTGAATCGACGTTATTGAGGTCGCCCGCCTCGGGGTTCCAATGGTCAAACTCCTAGCTGCCGGGGCTGGAGCTG
The DNA here is from genome assembly GCA_029216955.1 of Iris pallida. Taxonomy (NCBI): domain Eukaryota; kingdom Viridiplantae; phylum Streptophyta; class Magnoliopsida; order Asparagales; family Iridaceae; genus Iris; species Iris pallida. The sequence goes on along the minus strand of JANAVB010018199.1, from coordinate 23,553,379 downwards.
ATGATTGGTGCATCTGATTGTGAGACCACTTCCTACCTCCGGTCCTATCCACGATCCTCTGGGAGGTGTACTCATGCCTCCTAGCTGCTCTCAATACTGCATCAAACGTCCAGTGTTCAAACTGCTCGATTGCCAACAAGATCTCCAAATGCAGTCCATGCTGGAACCGCTGGGCCCTATCAAACTCGGTCGCCACTAAGGTGGGGACAAACCTACTGAGTCTAGAAAACTCAGATGCATAACCGTCGACCGTTCTGCCTCCTTGCTTCAAGTTGGTAAATCTCGTCTGCAGGTCGTACCGAGCTACAACATTAAAATACTTCGTCTGTAATCTCTCTCTGAACACTGCCCAAGCAATGGGTGCCACTAATCCCATGGCTTGTGCCGTCCACCAACTGCGAGCTAAGTCCAGCAACTGTAGCCGTACCACGGCCACCTTCTCATTCTCAGGTGTTCTAGCTGCATCCAGAATTACCTCGGTATCCTGAAGCCAAGCGTCCGCAGCAATCGCATCTACGCTGCCGTCGAAGAATGGAGGGTTCAGACGCTTGAAGCTGTTGGCCGCGCTGTTCCCTGGATGACCGCCTCTGGTCAAAGCATCTGCCACTGCCTGGTGCAAGGCGTCTCCACTACGATCCTGGAAAGCTATCAAGGTCCTGATGAGACCTACCAAGGTGCCATCATCCGGCTCGGCAGGCTGAATGGGACGAACTGGAGGATCTCCTCCAGTAGGTATAACTCGGGAGGCAACTCCGGAATGCTGGGCTTGATCTTCGGGTTGCTGGTCCACGCGAAGTGCTCCACCTTCCTGAACGACGGGGTCTGGTACAGTACCGCTGAAGAAGACGACACAGGAAAAACAATTAGGAAGGACAATGACAGATCAACGATACAAGCACATAATCAGGGCAAGAATTTCAGGGATTTGAAAATACGGGCAGAGATCAAGGGCGAATACTGATTGAGACATCTATTCGATAAACCCTTACATTTCTTGATTGACAAGACCTGCATGGGCCACCACTTAAACCATGTCACGCCCCAGAACCAGAATACTGGAGAGCGGGGGCGGACATAGCCAGCTACGTATATTGAAATAGAATCCACCTCGCTATACGGTCACGGCTGTCTAGATATAAGGGTTTACTACAAGCCAACGGTCTCTTAGGGTCAGGCTTATTGTCTCAATCCCAACAAGTAATATAGTTACAAGATGTTAGATCACCAAATATACAGTAAAAGGCGTCCTAAATATTACATATTCAGTTGATCATGAAGCTAGTCCTACCAAAATACGAGGACTAGCAAGAGTTAAGCCATACATGATCAACCCTAAGATTTGTTAATTATTTTTCAGCCCGTAGGCAGACAGTAAGTAAATGTGCATCGAGCTAACAAGTGCTCGTCGGCTAAACGCCTCAAAATAATAATTTACAAGGGAGTGAGTGAAACAAAATGGAAAACCCACTCGTAGCCCGGGTTCCTTCAAGTTGCCACCATCGGGCTGGAGGTTCGGTAGATCCTCGGGAGTTGCTCCAAAATCTGGCCACACAAAACTAGCTGGGTCAAACCCCAGAAAGAGCAAGTGCCACAAAGGAGGCCACGAAATAAGAACAAAAGCCAGCATATCTGAAAATGAGAAAAATGGAAGAAAGTACAAGTAATAAAAGTACAACATGACAATAAACGACTAGGGACATAGAACCGTTTCAGGAGCCAGATTACAACCCGTAAACCAAACAAGGACCGAAATTGTAACCCTTCGCCTGAATAGCCCTTGTCTCTATTCATTTATTGTTAGGGATAAGTAAAACAATCAAGCACAGGAGTACCAGGGTACAGGGACTAGACAAGACTTGGACCAGGCTGGACACCATGCATTCACAAGCGGCCAAGCAAATACTACGGCTTACTATTTAACTAACTAGGGTTATCACAAGCCTAATTACTAACAAGATGCAAGTGAGAAATTCCCAGTCCCAAGCCCTGCAGACCATCTAGTTATCCTTCTGCGGGGTTGAGAGTATGGCTGGGTACATCGTCCAGGAGACGATATACCCTTAGGTGACTTAGAGGTGCAACACATGACGGTGTACTGGAAATATGCTCTACTAGTCGGCAAGCTATAAGTCTATTAAAGCGCCCAGATAACGAGATTGCCTGTGACTGGAAATTCTCTATGAACTATAGTTTGATCTAATCATTAGCCTAATTCATATTTAGTGCGAATCCATGGCCGTGGTGTCCAGGGAGTCACGTCCTAGACATGATGCAAGACAAGACAAGTAGATTTGCACAAGCGACAAGAAGGAACACCCACGGTGTCAGGGGCAAGTCAAGTTAAATTATCAGGTTATCAAGTCAAGTCAAGTCAGGAGTGCGCCACGGCGGGCCACTATTAAGATACCAAGTTACATGAGATTAATTACAGGTTGCAGGTTACAAGTTAAAAGCCACAAGTTACAAGCACCCAACAAGTTACTGCCAAAATATGAGAATGCTAGCCATAAATTAAAATACAGAAGATCGTGTCAAGGCATGTCAGGTCAAGTCAAGTCGTATTGTGGGCAAGTAATCTCAGAAAACACAAATCAACAAGAGAAGGCAAGAACCAAGGGAAAACCAAAGGACACCATGGCACAAGGTGTGCTAGGTCAAGGGGCAGCCCAAGGGCGCGGCCAAGTGCGCTGGGGGCAGATGGCGCAGGGGGCCAAGGGCGCAGGGGCGGCCAATGGCGCACGGCCGAGGGCGCATGGGCCAATGGTGCAGGGGGGCGCAGCCAAGTGTGCAGGGGGCAGATGGCACAGGGCCGAGGGTGCATGGGTCGATGGCGCACGGCCGAGGGCGCATGGGTCGATGGCGCACGGTCGAGGGCGCATGGACCGATGGCGCACGACCGAGGGCGCATGGGCCGATGGCGCGGCGGAGGGCGCATGGGCCGATGGTGCACGGCCGAGGGCGCATGGGCCGATGGCGCGCGGCCGAGGGAGCATGGGCAGATGGCGCACGGCCGAGGGCGCATGGGAGGGGTGCACAGTTCGCCAAGGGGCAAGCTGCGCTGGTCAGCCAGCGCTAAAGAGCTATGGCCGAGGAAGGCTGCGCGTTCAGCCTTGCGCTAAAGAGCGCAGGCCGAGAGGTCTTCTTCTCCAGCTAGGCTGAGAAGTTGAACCAAGAGCACCAAAAACTTCAATTCTCCATATCTTGGTCAATTCAAAACCAAATTTAGATTTTCAAAGTTCTAATTTGTGTAAAATTGAATTCTCTTCCACATGGAAGCCTCAAAATAAGGAAAAATCTAAGTTTAATAGATCAAAACCAAGAAAATCCAAAAATATTTAAAACTTAGATCTAGAACAATGGAGACTCCAATTCACAAAATGTCAAGTTCTAATGTTGCTCTCCATGGCCTAATCTAGCTAATAGATAAATAAAATATGGTACTTATTTGGTGGCAAGGTGCACTTGCCTATGGTGTTGGTGGAGGAAGGAGGAAGAAGAAGATGGATGAATTAATGGAAATTATGGAGGAGAGAGAAAGTTAGGAGGGGATTTAATGAGGGTGGTTGTGGTGGAATGAGGGTGGAGTATAGGTTAAAGTGTTCCATTGGGTTTAAAATCAAACCAAACCAAACCAACTAAAACCGAGCCGAGCCGAAACCCCAAAATACGAGAAAACCCAAAATTCTGCAAGTCGGGAAAAATAAAAATACATGCCAAAATCCAACTACGAGTATAAATACGAAATACGGGAAATGAGGGTGACACTACCATCAATAATTTTCTTGAAACACACGACTTCAAAATTCTTGATACCTTTCCATTCCTTTAGTCTCACTTGAATTCAACGTATCACTTAGTTGAATCGTGCACATATTTAAGACGTCCTCTAAATATATGTATTTCAGCCAAGCCTTGTGATAGGGAATCCAATTCAACATATTTGATTCATTCTATCAATCCTAAAATCAATCGTAACGGTGCTACCTCTCGGAACAAGGGTGTCTTGCCTAACCGCTAGGCCATCTTTCTCGGCTAAAGTTAACGTCTGTATTGGAATCACTGTTTCGAAACAATAATATCAACACTAACCCCAATCCTAAGGTCAAACCAAAGTTGATAGTATGGAGTTTTCTACCCAATCTCGCATCACTCTAATTTCTAAACTTTGAGCATAGAATCCTCCTATTCGCATTCTCAGAGTTCAATCCAGGGGCCCGAGTCATTCAGCAAAGCCATCATACCGTAAATTCGCTCAACCCAAATCCTCGACATATCATTATCGCACATCCAAACTAGCAACTCGCATAGTCTATCTCTTCAAATATGGTTGATATAATCCACCTATCCACCTAACCATCCTATCCAAGTCAAGTACACCATGAGACGAATAGTCACTAAACCATAATTCTCATTCCATATTCCATAAGTTGCTTATCACAATTCACATATTCGATCACAAGGTCATCTAGCACAGCAATATGTCACGTCCCAATCTCCCGCAAGTTTGATTGTCCACGCTGGACATGAATCACCATGTCAACCCTCCCGCAGGATAATCATCATCATCAGGACATAACTCTTGCTTTGAGTCTAGACTAATTCATTCTCGATACACAGATTGAATCTACTCAATTCTTAAATTTACTTAATCGTCAATCACAAATTTGACCAATCCTCGAATTTACCTTCACCTCAAACCACAAGTCGAAGCAATCAAATTGTCGAGCCCTGATCTCCTGTAAGTTTGATCATCCCCGCTGGACATAAATTACCATCCCAACACTCATGCGAAATAATCACCAAAATCTGACGTGACGTATATGCGAGGCTGGAGTTGTGCTCGCACAAGACAAGATCATCGACGTTGTGGTTCTCCTTAAAACAATCAAGACACTCTCGTTTTCATCCAAACATTTATTTCAATCAATATCCTAAGCATAACATCCATCAAAATAATAACATTTTATATGATCATCATTTCTCGAATCAGAATACCCCCGAGTTGTCGTACCGATCTTTGATACGCCTCAATACTATCGATGATATGAATAACCTGACGATCTTCATTTGCAACAAATTATGAGTAGTACAACTTATGCTATCATCCGAATTGGATATACCACAATCTCTCCGCCATTCAAGTTCAAATTCGATTAGTATCCCCCTAACTAGTTACATGATCAATTCGTTGAAACTCAAAATCACGTATATTTATTTGTCTATCTTATGTCATCAAGCAACATTTTTTTAAATCATATTGTCCTTTTTATAACACAAGTCATCGAGCAATTTTAGCCAAATACTTAGAGTCATTTACGTAACTTCAAAATTAAACTTTTTTATGAACGCTATTTTCCTATCATGCTAACTTTTCGTATATGATTCATATCGATTTCCACGATCGAGTCATCATTTGTTACACCTTAACTTTTTCTTGATTCAATCTACCTACTCGATCATTTTGCATTTCACACGCGGCATAATCCTGCCGATATGCGTCGCCTTCTCGTTTGTTCAAATTATCTCGTACTAGCCATCGAAAATCATAATTACTTGAAACACTATTTCTAAGGCTTTGCGTACTCGTTGCTTGCTGATAGACTCATTGGCACCCCATACCATCAATCGATCGACATCCCTGAGGCTATCCTATACACCACTCAGGGATAAAGTTATTCAACAAATCCTCGAAACAAGTTTTGAATATCGATTACTTCAAACCTCCGTTCGAACAATTCCTATATTTTCAAGCACGTTCTATCAAATATCGCCATAATGTCGTCTGATGGCACTCCTATCGATATTCATCACACATTCTATGAATCAAGTCAAGCTCATTCCCGTCCAAAATAATTTGAATTCCGCACATGACTTTGCTGAGGTCGCTGCAACTCTTGGTGTATATGCTCAGTCCGACTTAACCAACCGTGCTTACTTGAAGTTAACTTTGTTCAACCAATTTTTCTTTCGTAAGATTTTCAAAATATATAGACTTATTGTATGGACACTCGTGGGACATTTGAGAGAGAGCACACCAACAATATCGATTGCGGAACATCAGAGTTTTCGGAATATCATAAGAATTCAATCGGAAGTCCAAGGTCGTAAAGCTGTGCTCTAATACTATTATGTCACGTCCCGGTCCCGTAGGACCGATAGTCCTCGCTAAGGCGTGATGCAGCGTTAGCCTAGGTTGTGCTCACACAAGGCGGGTTCTATAGCGTCTGATTACAGGCTAAACGACAGGGTCATCGCACAGAAGTATTGAAGCAGAAATATTAAATAAGTAGTATTTTGCCAGCGAAAAGTTGAAACCAAACACAAGTTATATAAAAGGTGCTCTTTATTGATATTTTGAACAAGGATTAAAAATGTGGCACGAGGCCAAGATTACAATCACTCAAGCTCACTTTTCTCTCTGATTACAAGTCACTCAGCTCTCTTTCATCTCTTAGTACAAATTGATGAGCCAACATATGCTTCAAATAGGCAATGTCCATACATTATGTCCCATATAAATCCTGACTAATTCATTCTCGATATGCAGATTGCTATAGATTTATCACGACTTAACAAAACTTAATACAACTTAACACACGACTTAACCAAACTTTCCCTTACGGCCCTTCCAGACTTAACTCAAAACGACCAAGTCTGATTTATGTAACTCTATGCCAACGACATAATACTCGATGCCACATCTCGTGCCGAAGCACGTGTCTTTGCTATAGCCAATTATTAGGTTTCATACTGGTGTTGCAACCGTACATACCTTTCCTGGACTCAGTTTGTAACGTGCTTACACTTTTCTTGATTCGATCGACACCGTGCATGCAGATTGCCGCTCAGCACGCCAACTTGTCTATATAAAAGGTCACTAGCAATTCAAGCCATCTTGGACATGTAGGTGGTGCAAACGAGACCCTTGTAGCTATGGGTAGCTAGTCCTGCTCAAGTCCTCGAATCACCGTGACATGTTCTTGCCTAACTACCTTGCTTCCCTCCTAGGCCGATACGGTCCTGTGGCCCTAGGCTACCGAATCGAGGGCACGAAATCTTGTGCACAAGTTGTCCATGACCACGCACCTATGAGAACTTCTAGGCTCAACGTAAATGCATGGACTAACCATCACAACTTACTTCCTTTGCTTCACTTCTTTACTTTTTATACTTCTTTTGTAGAGCCCAAACCAGGGTTGCCTCGGCGACTGACCTACAGTACCGATATATTTCTCCTCGGCGACTGACCTACCGTCTCGACATATTTTCCAGTGTTTCCATACTCTTATTGACTCAACTTATGAATGACTAATTCATAGCCTTCCAACAAAACTTTGAATGAAACATGTTCTATACGTGCCATAGACCATGGCATACTTTTCTTTGAACCAACCGTAGCTCGTGCCTCAAACCAACTTGTGTTCTGTGGGACACTATCGCCAAGTCATACTCTATATGATGAGCTTTGAGATCGTGGGACTATATGGCTATGACAACTGCAGAAATCGTAGGACAATGCTTGCTATGACTTTGATAGCCCGACATAACTTTTGCCTAACTCAATCGTGCAATAACTTAACCTGTGGAGCGAGCAAAGGCTATGCCAAGCCTTGCACCATAGAAACATGCATTCAGACTTGTGGGACACTTTTGCTGAGTCAAACATGGGATAGTGCATGCTTTATCAAGCATTTATACGTACGACGCCTATGACTTATGCTAAGTTTACAGCTTTGTGGCAACTGAGACCAACTTTCTTTCTCCCAAGCCAAGGTACGAAGGACCGAGTGTCATTTTGAAAGCACATCGTACACATGTCTAAGCCGACCGTAGGACCTTTCCATATTCTGACTCAATCTGGCACAACTTAGGATTATTCCCTTAGCTATGTAGATTCGTCTCTTTTATTATCAAGCCTACTTGTGCAGTTGAAAACTTTCGTTTAGTATGAAGGCCAAGCTGAGGCAAGTTTACTAAAGTTACCCACCTGAGCGAGGAGTTGCCTTGGCCGAGCAGGACTTCGAGTGAGCCGTTGTATGGCTAAGTCCAAACGTCGTTGGCATTTTGAATCCTCCAGTTAAACTGAGCGGGATGGGGCATTACCTTATACACCACTCAGAAAAAGTTTCATCCTCGAAACTTACTGAGTACACACTCATCGACCTATCCAGTTAAAATGAGCGGGATGGGGCATTACCTTATACACCACTCAGAAAAAGTTTCATCCTCGAAACTTACTGAGTACACACTCATCGACCTATCAGTTTGACTCAACATCCAACGATTTTCGTACACACTTCTCCAATGCATTTCTTAAATTCGAGCCGCGCTCGTGCATATGGACAACTTAGTTCTAGGATAAACCATCCGGTCAATCAACATTCAAGTTTATTTCAAATCCAATGATCGCACTACCATCAATAATTTCCTTAAAACGTACGACTTTGAAATCCTCGATTCCTTTTCATTCTTTTAGTCTCACTTGAATTCAACGTATCACTTAGTTGGATCATGCACATATTTAAGGCGTCTTCCAAATATTTGTATTTTAGCCAAGCCTCGTGATAGTGAATCCAATTTAACATTTTTGATTCATTCTATCAATCATGAAATCAATCATACCGATGCTATCTTTCGGAACATGGACGTCTTGCCTAACCGCTAGACCATCTTTCTAGGCTAAAGTCAACATCAGTATTGGAATCATCATTCCCAAATAATAATATCAACACTAACCCTAATCTTAAGGTCAAACCAAAGTTGATAGTACGGGATTTTCTACCCAAGCTCGCATCACTCTGATTTCTAAACTTTGAGCATAGAATCCTTCTATTCGCATTCTCAGAGTTCAATCCAGGGGTCCAAGTCATTCAGCAAAGCCATCCTACCATAAGTTTGCTTAATCCAAATCCTCGTCATATCGTTATCGCACGTCCAAACTAGCAATTCGCATAGTCTATCTCTTCAAACATGGTTGATATAATCCATCCTATCCAAGTCAAGTACACCATGAGACGAATAGTCACTAAACCATAATTTTCATTCCATATTCCATAAGTCGTTTATCACAATTCATGTATTCGATCACAAGGTCGTCTAGCATAGCAATATGTCACGTCCTAATCTCCCGTAAGTCCAATTACCCACACTGGACATGAATCACCATGTCAACACTCCCGTAGGATAATCATCCTCATCGGGGTGTAACTCTTGCTTTGAGTCTAGACTAATTCATTCTCGATACGCAGATTGGATCTACTAAATCCTCAAATTTATTTAATCGTCAATCATAAATCCGAACAATCCTCGAATTCGCTTTCGCCTCAAACCACAAGTCAAAGTAATCAAATTTCCAGGCCCTGATCTTCCACAAGTTTGATCATCCCCGCTGGACATAAATTACCATCCTAGCGCTCAAGTGGAATGATCGCCCTAATCCAGCATAAGGCATATGCGAGGCTGGATTTGCGCTCGCACAAGACAAGATCGTCGACATTGTGGTTATCCTCGAAACAATCAAGACACTCTCGTTTTCATCTAAACATTCATTTCAATCGAGATCCCAAGCATAACATCTATTGAAACAATAATATTTTACACGATCATCATTCCTCGAATCAGAGTACCCCCGAGCTATCGCACATCGATTTTTGATACACGTCTTAATACCGTCGATGATATGCATAACCTGACGATCGTCATTTGCAACGAATTCTGAGTCGTGCAACTGATGCTATCATCCGAATTGGATATACCATGATCTCCCTGACTTTCAAGTTCAAATTCGATCATTATCCCCCGAACTAGTTACATGATCAATTCGTTGAAACTCAAAATCACGTATATTCATTTGTTTATCTTAAGTCATCGAGCAACTTTTTTCAAATCGTATTGTCTTTTTTCTAACACAAGTCATTGAGCAATTTTAACGTCATTTTCGTAACTTCAAAATTAAACTTTTTCATATACACTATCTTTCCATTGTTGACCAAAACTAGATTGCAGTCAACATAATCTTGATAATTAACAAGTTGATATCTGTTATAATCCAACTTGACACATCAAGCTCCATAAAGCTCCAAAACAGAACGTCATCACATATCAGTTCAAGACAAACATCATCGACGATTGCTTCAACAGTGCTGCTGTTACTTGTACTCTGAGTCTGTATTTTTACTTTTCTTTGAGTCTAGGATATTGTAAGTTGAGTCACACTGAGTATCTCAATCCTATACTTAATATCCAAGCTCCACCAAACAAACTCCAAAACTTGCCTAGCCCAAAAAGACTTGATCTTTTTGTCCCCTAGGAGACAAAGTTTGGGCCGAACTCTGCCCCCTTAATTTTAGGACCTGATTTTTAGGGCTTGCTGGTTGCTAGTTGTCCAATGACTAAATATTTAAAATTTTGGGACAGAGTTCTAGACGAACTCTGCCTATCTGGACTAGTATATATAGGCCTTGATTTCTCTCATTTTCAATCATCCAATCTTCTCTTTTCCTATAGCCTATACATTCAAGATCTTATTCTTCTCATCTAACTAGCCACTGTAAAACCTCTAAATTTCTACTACAATTTTTTTTATAAATATGGTATTGATTTTTGTACTTCGTATTTGTACGTCACATACGAGTTTGCGTTTCGTAAATTTCTAGTCAAATACGAATAAGTACGAAGTATATATTTTTATAAAATGTTTTAATTATATAGATATAGAAAATATTTTAAAATAATAGATGATAAATATTTTATATTGCTTAAAGTTGTAAATACGTCGCGCCGAGGATTGCCAAACTTTATTTTTTTATTTAAGAAAGGCCATTTTATTTTATGGTACAAGTATAACTAGTAATTTAGAAAAATTGTATTTTATGTAAGTATTATTTTTTCATGCGAGTGTATATATATTTGTATTTTCAAAATTAATTATTATCACTAATATATTATTTCGAAAAAATTATATTAAATATGGGTTGATTTAATATGTAATTAATTATGGTGATTTAATTTGGAAAAATATATTAAGTTATTTAAATACAGTTTAAATTAGAGGTAGAATCTATCTACATTAGATTATATTTGATTGAGTTACTTTTAAATCAATTTGAATTAAATAGTGGAAAATCCAAGGGGAATTAAAACTCTTCTTAGTCCTTATCTAGATAATACTTTTGTAAACCCCCTGATTTTTTAAAATAAATATTTTTGAAATTTTTGGATTTTTAAATAACTATTTATTGACTTATTATATAATTTGTATTATTTTACATATATTTAGTATAGTGCTCATTAGTGAGTTTAGTATAAAAATATATAAAGCTATTTTTCTAGTACATTAAGGATCTAAACTATATTATACAATTTTTCTCAAAATTTTAGAATTTATTTCATAAATTTTATTACTTTTTACATGTTACTTATATTGTACACTATTTACATAATATAGAATAAATGTCAAATTAGTATTAAATATTTTAGCTTATATAAATGAGATTTGATGAAGGTTGTTTAAATAAATATTAACTCTATTTATTAATTATAGTAATTTTAAATAATGTTATAGATAATTTAGATAAATATAAATAATATTTTAAATAAATACTATCCTACTTCTACTTGGAAAACATCTCTATCTATATCTGTCACTACCACTTTTCTAGTTTGAGGGTATTTTGGTCATTTTTAAAATTTTGGAATTATTTTGGAATTATTATTATTAATTATAATTATTAGAATTTTTAAGTGATTTTAGTGTAATTGTTTTGGTGCTAGTTTGACTTTGACTAATGTTGACTTAGGAGACTGTCCTAGAGGCTAACCTAGGTCATGACTACTTGGTTAGGTTAAGTAACCCTAGCTTGACCTAAGTTAGTGATGATTAACTCATTAGAATTATTTTGGAGAAATTAGGAATTTAATTGAATAGAAAATGGCTTGTGGTTTCACAAGTCATGACTTGTGATTTTAGCCTTTAAGGCCCAGCCCAACACCATGTAACCTAACCCTAGCCTATCCAACCCACTTGACCGGCCACCTTAGGTCACCCCCATCTATTTAATGCTCCTAGGAATTAGGGCTAGCCTCCTTAGAATTATTTTGCAAAGTTTTAGAAAGAGGTAAGTCTCCATCTTCATTAAATCCTAGAAAATCTATTTCAATTTATTTTCCCCCCAAACCAATTGCAATTGGACCTAAATTTATTGTTCTTGTTGTTGGTATTGAGTAATTTCAGGGAGGAGACAATTTGAAGGAGTTTTGGTGGTTTGAGGATCCTCTCATTTGGGGCTTTTTGTTGTATTTCAAATCCCTAGGTAATATTCAATTCTACTCCATGAAATTGCTGTTTTATTGCATTTCTAGGATGCCCTAGGCCTACCCTAGCTGTAGGACTAGCTAACCCTAGGTTTTGAGTCCTGTACGTGTCCGTATCGGACGCGTATCAGTCATTGTTCATAGGTGTTTGACGAAATGCCCCAAAGGGCATTTCGATTTATTTTCGGGAATGTAATTGAATAGAAAATTAGGTTTTTACCTCGCTTATGGGTTTTCATTGGTCTGAGCATGTTTTCCTATTGTGTCGTGTCGCCACGGATACAGGAACACGCTGACATGCGTGCACGTGCACGGGCACTGTAGCAGCCATGCTACTCGGGTGCAATTACGCGCAGGACACGACACCAGGACACAAAAATTTGACACACACTAAGGGGCGACCACTGACATCATATGTGTCAAGTGTCGCAAGCCCTTGTGTCGTGTCGGACACGATATTACACGTGCACTGTGTGTGCGCTGGGCGATTCAGTTCACTGGGTTATTTTCCAGTTTTCAATTCGATTTTAAATATTTAGATTGTGTTTTAAATTACTAATTAGATCCTATATATCATGTATTTACTTTCAGTTATAAAATATCTCCGGTTTACTCGTACTTCCTTTTCAGCACTTCCTGTATTTTACTCTATTGCATGTTTTATACTCCTAACTTGTTATGAACTGTTTTGAGAGATATGTGCTCGCTCCTGTCCTGACTGGACCTGTTAAAATATTACAGAAGACGAGACTGAGGCGTTCTGCCCTACTTACTACGGTGCTACACTAGATGAGTGCCCGGACTTGGACCAGCAGCAGGACCCACTAGCAGTTGACGACACTCCCTTAGATTAGGATTGTCTTTACTTTCTTGGATTACTGTATATGGATCCAGAGATTTTGGGATATGTACTTATTTTAGACACTTAGAATTCTGGATTTGTATCTCTGTGATTTCTTTTATTCTGGATAGTATCTTTTATTATCATTCTAAGTTATCCTGTTCTACCTTAGTTGTGATTGAGATATATATTCTGTTATGTCACCCCCATTCGGAGAGTATAACTGTTTATCACCTTAACTGTTAGATGTTGTGACCTAGGACAGCGTTCTACCTCCGACACTGTGGCGTAGACTGGACGTACCCACGTCTCGTGTCCTTACTCTAGGGTGTGGGTTGTGACACATTTTTAGTGGTGGCCCATGCAGGTCTAGGTTGGAAATGTAGTGGTATTCGAACTAGAATATCGCTGCAGCCTGCAGTAGAAATTAGTATATTTTTTTAGGTACTCAATCACACTAGGAAAAATTCTTTATCAGATTCCGTATATCTATTTTTGCTCCTTATTGTCTTCCTTAGAAATTTTAAATTGTCCTTCTTTGATATTTCGACTCATTCTCAGTAATTGTTTCTTGTTTGATCTGTGTCTCCAGGATGGTAGAGACGAGATCGCATCGCCCCGGGACGGAAGAAGCTGGAGAGGGGTCTGCCACCTCTCGTGTCCAGCAGCCAGCTCCCAGTATCGCAGGGCAAGTGCAGCCCCTCAGGAGTCGGTGTCTATGCAGCTTTTGGAGGAGCACCTCCACCAGCTAGGAGGCAGAGCCCTGTGATTCCTGAGATCCTTCCACTGCAGTAGCATCCGCCTGCGGGGATGGTAGATGCTGCACATCTCTTCTCCTTCGTGGAAAGCATTCTGGAGTCCCACCAGCAGCAGCAGACGAGGCAGACTACTGATTTTCGTCAGGGGATCGACGAGGCACACCAGCTGGTTCGCACTACAGTCGAGATTATTACTGCTCAAGGGGCCCAGCAGCAGCCCCATCGGAGGGAGAAGTACATTCAGGACTTCCAGAAGATGTACCCTCGGGAGTTCTTCGGCACAGAGGGCATTCACATTACAGACGACAAGATAGAGCATATCGATGAGATCTTCCGACTGGCGGAGATACCAGATCAACTCCAGATCGAGGCGGCGGGTAGTCAGATGCAGGACTTAGCCCATGCGTGGTATCAGGCAGATCCCAGGGTGGGAGTTGAGGGCCAGACTTGGGCCCAGTTCAAGGAGCTATTTAAGGAGCAGTTCTTTCCTGATGTGGCCTTGGGAGGTATCGAGGCACTATTCGAGGGTCTGTTTCAGGGGAACCAGACGGTAGCAGAGTGTGCCGGGAAGTTCTGCAGATTGGCCCAATTTATAGATGACTTTACCGAGAAGGTGAAGGCAAGAAAGTTTTGCAAGGGCTTGATTAGTGAGATTCGGTCGCTGACTAAGAACGACCGGAACGCCACATTTGCTGAGATATTTTTTGGGGCTATGGCGACGGAAGATGACCTAGGGCTGAAGCAGAAGAGGGGTCGTAACTTCCAGCATGGTAGCAGCAGTCAGGGGCAGGCCAAGAGGCCTCACTTCCAGCAGCACTTTTAGCAGCAGAGGCCAGCTCAACAGTATCAGCAGCATGGTCGTGCACCTTTTCAGCAGGTGCAGCAGCAGCATAGGCATCAGCAGCAGGCACCCCGTCAGCAGTAGGTAGTCGTTTGTGCCTTCTACAAGAAGCCGGGGCACATGATCCATGAGTGCAGGAAGAAGCTAGGCAAGTGCCTACTTTGTGGTGCAGAAGATCCCCAATTGAGGGATTGTCCTGGAGCTTTTGGGCGAGGAGCTCAGGGAGGTGGAGCCAAGGCTCCAACAGGCCAGCAGAGGAGACCAGCACTGCAGACCCAGCAGCAGAGATTCCAGCAGCACCAGCAGCAGGCACGAGGTAGACAGCAGGGGCGAGCTTTCGCTATGGCGGCTGAGGATGCATAGGCCATCGGAGAGCTGATAGCAGGTTTGGTTCTTCTCGACTCCCTTCCAGCATTTGCACTCTTTGATTCCGGGGCTTTCTACAGCTTTGTGTCAGTATCATATGCTATTAGAAACAGTTTGGTTTCTGAACCATTGCCTAGGAACTGCAAGCTCACGACCGGGGGTGGGGTCATCCTCGTGAGTGATGTTTGCAGAGGGCGGAGCGTCTTATTGGAAGGCCGAGAGTTGGGAGTGAGTCTACTCGTCATGCCACTACCAAACTACGATATTGTATTAGGTATGGACTGGCTGAGTAGACACCATGCCCGCATTGATTGCCGAGGAGGTAGAGTTTTATTTGGGGCGCCAGGAGTGCCAGAGTTTGAGTACATCTGACGATAGGCAGAACAGGACGGCGGAGTCTTCTGTGGAGCTTCAGTTGAGAAGAAGGTGGCTCCGCATCCCTTGATCGCAGAGTTTATGGACGTATTTCCAAAGGAGTTGCCAGGGCTTCCACCGGACAGGGATGTAGAGTTCTCGATAGACTTGGTTTTCGGCGCGGAACCAATTTCTCAGCATGTCTATCGAGTGAACAACAGCGAGTTGGTAGAGCTGAAGAAGCAGGTGGATAAGCTGCAGGACAGGGGCTTCATCCGATTGAGTTCTTCATATTGGGGTGTACCGGTACTTTTCGTACCCAAGAAGGATGGGTCGGTACGGATGTGTATCGACAACAGGGCACTTAACAACCTGACGATCAAGAACAGATACCCACTGCCGCGGATTGATGATATCTTTGATCAGTTTAGCGGTGCTCAGGTATTTTCCAAGATTTATTTGAGGTCAGGTTATCACCAGGTGAAGGTGAAGGGGAGGATATTCCCAAGACCGCTTTCAGGATGCGGTACGGGCAGTTTGAGTTTTTGGTTATGCCGTTTGGGCTAACCAATGTACCAGCAGTGTTTATGAATCTAATGAACAAGGTGTTCCACCAGTACTTGGACAAGTTCGTGGTGGTGTTCATTGATGATATCTTGGTATATTCCAAGACAGAAGAGGAGCACGAGGAGCACTTGAGAGTGGTTCATGAGATACTCAGGAGGGAGAGATTGTATGGCAAGCTCTCGAAGGGCGAGTTCTTCCTAGACAGAGTTGACTTCTTGGGTTATGTGGTGACTGGAGATGGTATCTCAGTGGACCCGAAGAAGATCACAGCAGTTGAGGCTTGGACAACGTCGACTTCAGTGGCAGAGATCAGGAGTTTCCTGGGGCTGGCAGGATACTATAGGAGATTTGTGCAGGATTTCTCCCGGGTTGCAGAGCCGTTGACTTAGTTGACCCAGAAGGATGCTGAGTATGTTTGGTCAGAGGAGTGTCAGGCAGCTTTTGATGAGTTGAAGAAGCGGCTTACGACAGCTCCGATTCTGACATTGCCTTCAGGATCGGGTGGATTCACTATTTATAGTGATGCTTCAGGGAAGGGGCTGGGTTGTGTCTTGCAGCAACATGGGAAGGTGATTACCTATGCTTCCAGGAAATTACGTCCCCATGAGAAGAACTATCCTACCTATGACCTGGAGTTGGCAGCGGTGATTTTTTGCTTTGAAGTTGTGGAAGCACTATCTGTATGGCGAGAGGGTGGAGATTTTCACAGATCACAAGAGCTTGAAGTATGTGTTTACACAGAAAGAGCTCAACATGAGGCAGCGCAGATAGCTAGAGTTGATGAAGGACTTTGACATCTCACTTCAGTATCACCCGGGGAAGGCCAACGTGGTTGCCGACGCCTTGAGTAGGTATCCGACAGCCATGTGTTTGACTATGGACCGGTACTTGATTGCCGACTTGGAGAGCCTTGGGATTGAGGTGATTGTGCCCGGAGTGCAGATGCAGTTATGGGGCCTTCAGATACAGTCGGACTTAATGGACAGGATCAAGGCAACACAGTTCGAAGATGTGGCTCTGCGGTATATCCGAGAGCAGATCAGTGCAGGATTAGTGGATGGTGAGTTTTCACTTGCAGAGGATGGTGTCCTGAGGCACGGTTCTCGGTTATGTGTGCCTAGCGGGGAGCTCAGAGAGTAGATCATGCAGGAGGCTCACAGATCACAGTACTCCATACATCCTGGTGTCAACAAGATATACAGGGATCTGCAAGAGTATGTCTGGTGGTATGGGATGAAGGGGGAGGTGACCCACTTCGTAGCTAGATGCTTGGTCTGTCAGCAGGTCAAGGCAGAGAGGCAGAGGCCCGGAGGATTATTGCAGTCGTTGCCCATTCCAGAGCGGAAGTGGGAACATATCACCATGGATTTCGTATCCGGGTTGCCGCGTACACCAGGAGGGAAAGATGCAATTTGGGTCATCGTTGACAGATTGACCAAATCGGCCCACTTCTTGCCATTCAAGGTGGGTACGTCTACAGAGAGGCTTGCGGAGTTGTATATGAGGCAGATAGTCAGGATTTACGGAGTTCCCATCAGCATTATCTCAGATCAGGATAGTCGCTTTACTTCCCATTTCTGAAGGAGTCTGCAGACTAGTTTGGACACTTAGCTCAAGTTTAGTACTGCATACCACCCCCAAACGAACGGACTGTCAAAGAGGACTATTCATACACTTGAGGATATGCTGCGGACATGCGTCCTGGATTTTGGAGGTTCCTGGGAGGATCATCTACATTTGGTGGAGTTTGCTTACAACAACAGTTATCAGGCCAGCATTGAGATGTCACCTTTTGAGGCTCTGTACGGGCGTAGATGTCGTACACCCTTATCTTGGGATGATGTTGAAAAATGAGCTTTACTGGGACCAGAGATGGTTGTTGACGCAGCCGAGAAGGTGAAGCTCATCAGGGACATACTTCACGTGGCACAGGACAGACATCGGCACTGGGCCGATAGCCACCGGAGGCCGTTGGAGTTTGAGGTACAGATTTAGAGATAGGATTAGAAGTGGGTTGTATTTTGTTTTGTTTGATTGATCATGTTTGATTTTTAGTAACTTGAGACCTTGCTTGTGATTAGGTTGGAGACATGGTTTTTCTGCGGATATCTCTGACTCGTGGTACGATACGTTTTGGTGGAGGTGGGAAGCTTAGCCCGCGCTTTATTGGCCCTTTTGTTATCAGCGGGAGAATCGGTGACGTGGCATACAGGCTAGACTTACCACCTGCACTAGTGGGAGTTCATAATGTATTCTACGTATCACAGTTGAGACGGTACGTGGCTGACCCTAGCCATGTGCTCAATCATTCGGAGATTGAGGTTGGACCTACTCTCAGTTATCCAGAGCAGTCTGTGGAGATTCTGGATCGCCGAGAGAAGGTATTGAGGAACCAGGTGATACCTTTGGTACGCGTCGCATGGAGGCATCATTCTCCAGGAGAGTCTACCTGGGAGCGGGAGGATGAGATGCGCGAGCGGTACCCCTATCTTTTTGTACCATGAGGTATACTTTCTATCCTTCTCAGCAGTTTAGTTTCGCCTTTAATTTCGAGGACAAAATTATTTTAAGGAGGGTAGATTTGTCACTACCACTTTTCTAACTTGAGAGTATTTTGGTCATTTTTAAAATTTTGGAATTATTATTATTAATTATAATTATTAGAATTTTTAAGTGATTTTTAGTGTAATTATTTTGGTGCTAGTTTGACTTTGACTAATGTTGACTTAGGAGACTGTCCTAGAGGCTAACCTAAGTCATGACTACTTGGTTAGGTTAAGTAACCCTAGCTTGACCTAAGTTAGTGATGATTAACTCATTAGAATTATTTTGGAGAAATTAGGAATTTAATTGAATATGAAATGGCTTGTGGTTTCAGAAGTCATGACTTGTGATTTTAGCCTTTAAGGCCCAACCCAACACCATGTAACCTAACCCTAGCCCTATCCAACCCACTTGGTCGGCCACCTTAGGTAACCCCCCTCTATTTAATGCTCCTAAAAATTAGGGCTAGCCTCCTTAGAATTATTTTGCAAAGTTTTAGAAAGAGGTAAGTCTCCATCTTCATTAAATCCTAGAAAATCCACTTCAATTCATTTCCCCCCAAACCAATTGCAATATGACCTAAATTTATTGTTCTTGCTGTTGGTAATGAGTAATTTCAGGAAGGAGACAATTTGAAGGAGTTTTGGTGGTTTGAGGATCCTCTCATTTGGGGCTTTTTCTTGCATTTCAAATCCCTAGGTAATATTTAATTCTACTCCATGAAATTGCTGTTTTATTGTATTTCTAGGATGCCCTAGGCCTACCCTAGCTATAGGACTAGCTAACCCTAGGTTTTGAGTCCAGTACGTGTCCGTATCGGACACGTATCAGTCATTGTTCATAGGTGTTTGACGAAATGCTCCAAAGGGCATTTCGATTTAATTTCGGGAATATAATTGAATAGAAAATTAGGTTTTTACCTCGCTTATGGGTTTTCAATGGTCTGAGCACGTTTTCGTGTTGTGTCATGTCGCCCCGGACACGGGAACACGCTGACACGCGTACGCGTGCACGGGCACTGTAGCTGCCCTGCGACTCGGGTGCAATTGCGCACATGACACGACACCAGGACACGAAATATTTGAGACACACTAAGGGGCGACTACTGACTCACGTGTGTCAAGTGTCGTGAGCCCT